>PVIR01011208.1:0-19896 GCA_004026965.1 Petromus typicus
CCACTGAGCTAACTCCCCGGCCCCATCCCCAGCACTTTTTAAAACCTTTTATTTTAAATTTTGAGACAGAGTTTTGTTAAGTTAGTAAGTTGCCTAGCCTGAGTGAGCTTAAACTTGTGATCTTCCTGCCTCAGCCTCCTAAAGTGCTGAGATTACAGGTGTGTGTTACCATGTCTGGATTGACATTGCTTTTGCCAGAGTATTTTTCTTTATTTGGAAGTCAGAGACGAAAATCAGAAGGGGTAGGGGAGACAAAAAGAGAATGAAGATAGGAACACAAGTCATGTTTCTTCATAAAGGAATCAATTCAATTAAACCATCTCTTGACTTGAAGTATACACAAAAGGGAATACAACATTTCATGTGATCTTTACCTTTAATATGACTTTTAAATTAATAGACTGATGTTCCTTCTCTAGGAAATACAATTCTTTTTATCCTCTCCTTACTTTGTTCTGACAGGTAAAAAATCAAAGCAGGTTATATGAAATGTGAGAAAATGCCTAGCTCATCAATTTACCAATATGATTTTTTAACTCTTCAAAACTAATTTCATTAAGGGCCAAGGATTTAGCTCAGTGGTTCCGGTGCCTGCCTTACAAGTGCAAGGTCCCTGCAAGGTTTGATCCCCAGTAACTACATACGACAGTGCCGGGCATAGTGACTCACGACCAGGAGCAATCAGTACCACACACCACCGCGCCGGGCGTGGTGGCTCATATCTGTCATCCCAGCACTCAGGAGGCAGAGGCAGGAGGATTGCCGTGATTAGAGTTCGAGGCTGAGCTCAGGGCCAGCCTGAACTACAAAAGTGATGCCATCTCAAAAAACCAAAAAAACAAAACTACTTTCATTGAAAGAGGCATGGCATATGGAGGCCCTCAGTCATGTTCTTTGCACTGAAGTTCTGCAATGAAGTTGAGAGTAGTTGGAAGATGATCCACCAAGCAGAGTGGGGCTGGAAATGAAGCCGGCGGTACAAAGACTTACATTACTGTCCTCAAGGGAGCATGGGCTTCAGTTGCTCCCCATCTGGCCAGGAGCCAGTCAGAGGTGACCCTAGACTGTGCCAGCAGATACAGTACTTTTGCCCATTACCCGAAGGAATGAGAAAAACCAGTCTTTCAGATGTTTGGAAATACCAGGGAAACCTGGGCAGGCCGTCCGTGTGTGCCGGCAACGATGCTCACAGGGTTCGCCTCTCGTCCATCCAGGAACAAACACTCCGGTGACTTCTCTCATCGTTGTGTGAAGAGGATTATGATCTCACCTCGACTGCGAAGCTCTAGCATAAATAATGACCTCATACTGGTCTCGGGAACTCGTCTCAGTGCTCGACGTATAAAACTGACTAGTTTACTCTTCCCAACATCCCTCAAAGTTTACTAGGATGATCTCACTTTCAAGATGAGCAAACTGGCAGAGTGTGATCAACATGTTTAGTCCCTCAACTGAAAAAGCAAACTGACTCAAATCAGGCCAGGCTGACTCCACAGCCCCGTGCTACACACCAAGGCTTAGCTCTTTGTACAAGGAGCCAAATATTTTAGACTCTGAGCGCTCCGCAACCTCTGCTGCACCTACTCATCTCTCTGCTAGTAGCCATAAACAGTACATACATTAATGAATATGGCTATGGCCCATTAAACCTCTGTTTATAGACATGACAATTCAAACTTCAAATAAGTAGTTTTCATGTAAAAAATATCATCCTTCTTTTTTCAACAATGAAAAAAAATGTAGACACTCTTCCTAGCTGGAGGCCCATCGGAGGTTGGCTGGTGGACTATAGACAGTTTGCTGGTCAGGGATCCTTCGCCTCAGCTCTTCTCTGGTGACATAAACACAACGCTCAGAGGCACCACACCCTACCACAGGCACTCCCAGCAGAGTGCTTACGCTGGAAGTGCACGTTCCTCCTACTGCTGGGGACACGTCTGACTTCAGATGAGTAAACCTTGTCCTATTACTGTTTATTCTCTTAAGTTTTTAAACTCATCAGTCCACCAAACGTAACACCAACTTCTCCTGATTGTTAATATGGATACACAAAGAATATAAGTCATTTGGTGCTTGGGTCTACTTCAAAATGAAATGAGGTTGGGGTAAAGAGACACAGAAGAAAAAAAAAAAAAGACTGAGCTCGGGTTGGTAACTCAAAACTGGATGTAAGACACAAAGGACTCAGTAAGCAAGTCTGCCTGTGGGAAGAGTCAAAATTCTCCATTGTTGAGAGTATCTTTTTAAATGGACAAGGATTCACGTTAGAAACACAGAGAAGGTACAGACCCTTCAATACCAGCATGCCTGTGGGCGAGAAGGAATCCTATGAGCCCGCAGAGTTTAATTTGCCAACATGCTCCCCTACCCACCATCCCCACCGTCTCCCAAATGCAGGCTTTTCTCTCTATTCCTACAGCATCACTAAAGACGCTAAGACCACTCAGCCCTAACTGGATCTCCACTGCATCTCCGTATATGGTCAGCTCATTACACTACAGATAAATGTGTTGATGTCGCCACTTCCTTCCTCAGGCCCCAGGGTGGTTCTCACTGTTTCACAGCTTACACTCAACTTTCTCACCCTTTAAAACTTCTAGGTCAGCACGAATAATACTCTTGTGTTCTCACTTCCTTTGACACTTCTCAGTGCCAGGGTCCTCCCTGGCTTTCTCCTACAGATTCTCATTCTCCACTTGGGCTCCTCCCAAGCCACGGCTTTAGTTCACTCCTCCTCCTGAGGGAGACCACTTGATTCACAGCTTGTCCTTCAAAGAATTCCAGTAGATGCACTCTTTTGTGTTCAGGGTTGGCCAAAGGGTTATTCTTTCTTTCCTCTCATCCATCCAACTATCTATCTATGTCTGGCTCTCATGCACACCGAATGTGTGATCTTACAGTTTTCTTCAAGTAAAAAAGAAACTTTATATAATACATAAGTGAGAGTTTGTGGATAACAGCTACCAGTTATTGGGAACTTACGATCTGTGTCAGGCACCGGGACATGAGCGTAACCAGCTTTGCTCAAGACATCTCCAGAATAGCCTATGAGAGAGTCAGTGTCCTTATCCACATTTTATAGGTGAGTAAGCTGTTCAAGGAGCAGAAACCCTTACAGAAGGAATCATATCTCAGCAGCACAGGCAAAATATGGAGCACAATTGGGCTACACACCTCCACCACACGATGCCCGACACATAATGATGAGTTCTGTGGACGGCAAGCTCTCAACCAACAAAGCCTACAACACGATGTGCAAACTCACTGCTTTTTCCCTAAAGGTTCCTCTTCTTTTATATCTTCCTTGCCTCTAAGAACAGGAGAGCTTATCCAACCACTCAATATATGCATATTCTTTTGCAAAACATTAACTGTGAAATAATTTCAGATTCACAGAACTGCAAAAATAGCAATGTTTCCATAGACCTTTTACCTGACGTCCCCTAATGTTAACTAACATCCTACATAACCATGGCACATTTATCAAAACTAACATCAGCACAAACATTTTAAACTAGTAAGAAAATGACCACGTAGCAAGCAACAACTCAGCCTCTCCAGGATGCAGAATCCAGAAAATAACAACTTGAAGAAGAAAAGAGAGAAGTAGGTTCCTGGAAACCAGGAAGGATCTGACGGGGAAATTCAAGCCTACCATCAAACCGAAGAGACAGCAGAAAAGGGAAGGAGCAGTCTGCACTTTCTCCCTGGCTCCCAGCTCATGGCTCATGGGAAAGGGAGACCAAACCTAGAGAGACAAAGTGAAAGCTGGGGACCCTAGAGGGTTTCAGGGAGAAACACAGTGTCGCAGTGGACCAGTGGGTGCTGTGAGCTTCGGCCCCCATATGAGATCTTCAACAGGAAATAGCTGAAGAGTGACTGCCGTCCCAGCACCCGCCATATCCCTGGAGAGAGAGCACCTGGTCAGATGCCATCTGGGGAAGGGCTGAGGGACCCAGAGCGGCTATGGCACAGCTTCACTTCAGGGTGCCAGTGTTATGTTTCCACAGTAACTGGGTAAGAGACAGCCAGCTGGGAGAAGATATCCTCAGGGGTTTGAGCTAAAGGACTCCGTCCCTGCTCCCTCAGCCGGGAGCCAGGCTCAGCCTGAAGAAACTGCTCTGGATTAGGAAGTCCAGGTACTGGTACTTTCTCCCACTGGAGTGCTGCTGATGCCTGTATCCTGTAAGGATCCGGGGTCTCTCTGCCTTCTTTACCTAAGAGAATGAGCAGGGGACAGACACCTTGACTTGGGCACTGCCCCAAAATTGTAGGTCCTGGAAGAAAAACACATATTCAAAAAGTAGAAGAAGTTCTTTCTTTCCGTGTGCTTTATTCTTTTTCTTTTCTTTTTTCTTCTTTACTTTCCCCCTTTCTTCTTCACCAGTTTATAGAAGATTGATTTCCTTTGTTCCTCCTCCTCGATTCTTCTCTTTTTCTTACTTCCTGCTCCTTATTTTTCTTTTTCTCCTTTAATTTTTTTTTCTCTTATTTTAACTCTCCATATAATTTTTTTGGCTTCTCTCATTCTTTTTATCTTCTATCTCTACCACTTTTTCTTTTACCTTTGTGTAATTCTGTAGATGTCTTTCTATTCCCCAATAGGATCCTTTGTACCATTTCTCTTTCTTCCTTCTCATATAATTTAAGGTGCTGATTTTTTTCCTCTTGCATTCCTCTATCTTTATTTGTATAACTATAAAGCCTTATTAATCTTTAGAAACTTAACTCTATAAAATTACCAGTGAATTCTTTTCTACCAGTCTTGGAAATGTAGTGTCACTTCAGTACATATTAGCAGTAAGTTAACACCTGCATTGGCTTAATATTAGTTTACACCATAATTGTGGATTTCTTCTCTAGAGTTAAAGGTGGTACATAATTGGTTCTTACAGTATGTTAATATCCAATTTGTGTCAGATGATACTGCTATAGCTGATTTGCTTGCTATTACCAGGCTCTTAAAACTGTAAGCCAACACTCAAATTATCCTTGTGACGTTTAACAATAGTAGAGTACATTTTCAGGGATCGCAGTTTTGGGCTAATTACACTATATTCTCACCTCCCAAGTTAACCTATGTGGTCAAATCTTGGTGCTGACACAAAGGATTACTATTAGCCACAAAGTCCATCTCTGAAAGCAACTAATTAAAAAGATCTCTACACTTGCAACAAACTCTGAATACTATAAATATTCACAAACAGCACAAAACAAAACAAAAACACAGAAGACATGGCAACAGGTGCCACTAAAAACCTCCAACTCCCCCAAAGCCAATCTGGTGGACATCTAAGTCACACACCCACATTACTGGAAAGGAGGTTAGAAAACAGATCAAAAAGGCACTCGATGGTATCAGAGAAGATAGAATTAAACAGATAATGGAAGCAATAACCAAAGTGATCTAGAGCTTTCAGAAAACACTAATAAAAACCAAGATGAGCCAATCAGAATGATACAAAATATAAATGACCAGTTAAACAAATAGAGTCAATCAGAAATTTAGGAGGCAAAAATTATATTGAAAGTATATGAGCAAAAGTGACCATGGTGGGGCTGGGGATATAGCTAAGTGGTTCCAGTGTCTGCCTTGCAAGTACAAGGTCCCAAGTTTGATCACCAGTACCACATTCCACAGTGACAGGCATGGTGGCTCCCACTTGTAATCCCAGCACTCAAGATGCAGAAGCAGAAGAATTGCTGAGTTCAAGGCTGAGGTTAGGACCAGCCTAAACTACAAAGTGAGACTCTGCCTCAAAAAAAAAAAAAAAAAAGAAAAATAAAGAAAAACTTTAAAAAAAAAAGTGACAACTGTGAGGACATAATTTGAGACTAGAAGACAATGATGCCTACAAAGACCAACTACTCAATAACATCTTAAAAGCAACAGGAAGACATGAACAACGGACCCAACACCTGCTAAATAAAGCAAAGATGACTAATCTAAGAGTAATTGGAATAAGTGAAAGTCAGATGACAAGATAAATACTATTAAAAAATCTTTTTATAGAAATAATGGCAGGAAACATCACAAATACAGAAAAAGAAATAAGGATACATGGTCTGGGGATTTAGCTTAGTGGTTCTGGTGCCTGCCTTGCAAGCACAAGGGCCCAGGTTCGATACCTGGTAACCACATAAAACAATGCCAGGCATGGATACTCACACCCACCAGTAATCAGTACCACATATCACAGTGCTGGGCATGGTGGCTCATGCCTATAATCCCAGCACTGGAGAAGCAGAGGCAAGATAATTGCTGTGAGTTCAAGATTGAGCTCAGGGCCAGCCTGAACTACAACAGCAAAACCTTGTCTCAAAAAAAAAAGAGAAAGAAATAAGCATACTGAAAAATGAGATATATCAAACCCCATATGCCCATGACTACATTATACTCAAAGAATCAGAAATCCATCATAAGAACAAAACCTTAAAAGCTGTTAGGGAAAGGATATAAATCACCAATAACCTATTAACAAGCAAACCATTATAATTTCAGCAAACCTCTCTCAGCACAAACCTTAAAGGCCAAGAAGGCACACAGTAAAGGGTTTCAAGCCCTAACAGATAACAACTTCCAACAACAACTTTCCTTCAAAACTGAAGGAGACAAAGTATTTCCGTGATGAGGAACACTTCAAAAATGCACACCCACCAAACCAGCTTTATGAAAAGTTTTCCAGGATATCCTACAAAGAGAAAATTAATTCAACAATATCAACAAATCAAACAGAATGAATATACTTAGTGGGATGAGCAGTTAAGGAAAACAGAGAGAGGAAAAAAGGAAATCAAAAACAGAAAAATAAGGCAATGACAGGAATAAGTCAATACCTCTCAGAAATAAATCTCCATGTAAATGGTCTCAATTCCCTAATCAAAAGACACAGATTGACAGAATGGATCAAGAAAAGTAAACCAAATAAGAAACAGTACAATAGGAAAAACTTTAAGTTCAATAAATCCACAGATGAAAAATCAAAAGACAGAAAACAATACTCTATGCAATGGAAACCTGAAAAAAGCAAGAGTAGCTATTCTAATTTCAGACAAAGTGCATCTTAAGTCTGATGGGAAGAGACAAAGATGGTCACTATACTTTGGTTAAAGAAACAATTCAACATGAAGAGATAATAATTATAAACATACACGGATCAAATATGGCATATTGAACTTCCTAAAAACATGCTAAGACTATAGACATGAAAAATCAGATAAACAGGAATATGACTGTAATAAGGGAATTCAATGCCCCATAGTCACAAATGGACAGATCAACTGGACAAAAAAAAAAAAAATCAACAAAGAAACATCAGAGTTGAAGCAAACCTTCAAACAAATGGATTTAATAAACATTTACAGAATGTTCCATCCAACAACAGAAAACACATTCTTCTCAGCAGCACATGGGACTTTCTCCAAAACAGACCACATATTAGGGCCACAATGCACTTAAGTAAATGCAGCAGAATCACAATTATTCCATGCATATTATCAGATTATAGTGCAGGGAAACAAGAATTCAATGGTAAAAGAAACCATAGAAACTACACAAACACATGGAAATCATACACTACCCTTCTGAATAATCAATGGGTCACAGATGAAAATCAGGAAGAAATTAGTTCCTACAAACAAAGTATAATGCCAGTACAACATACTAGAACCTACAGGATATAATGATAGCAGTTCAAAGAGAAAAGTTTATAGTGGTGAATTCCTGTCTCAGAAAAAAGAACAAAGTCAAAGAAATAACCGAATGATTCACTTCGAACAAAAACTATCTAAACCCAGAGCTAGTATAAGGAAGGAAATTATAAAGATCAGACAAGAAATTAATGAAATTGAGATAAAAAATACAAAGAACGAATGAATCAAAGAGCTAGTTTTCTGAAAGAATAGACAAGCCATTAGTCAATCTTAGCAAAATAAGGAAAAAAAGACTCAAGTCCATGCAATTAGAAAAGAAACAAAATCACAAAGGAATTGCCAAAATACAGAACATTATTAATAAATACTTTGACAATCTATACTCTAATAAAGTGGCAAATGCATAGATTCCTTGATACATATGAATTACCACAGCAGAACCAAAAAGATATAAAATCTTGAATGCTCCAGTACTACACAACAAAAGTGAGGGAGTTAAAAAAAAAAAAATACAAACTAGGAAAAGCCCAGGTTCTGACAGATTCATTGCCAAGTTCTGTAAGGACTTTTGAGAAGATCCTAGGCCAACACTCCTTAAACTCTTTGATGAAATCAAAAGAGAAGCAGTACTCTCAGTCATTCCTGGAGGAAAAATCAGAAAAAGATCCAATTAAAAGAAGAAAACAAGAGGTCAATTTCTTTACTGAACACAGAAGCAAAAATCCTCTGTAAGATTCTGGTAAACAAAACGCGCCAAGTCATCAAAAGGATCATACATTACGACCAAATAAGATTCACTCCATCAACAGATAAATGGCTAAAAAATATGGCATAATACTTATATATAATGGAGTACTCCTCTACCATAAAAAAGGATAAAGTTGAGTCATGTGTAGGAAAATGAGTGCATTTTGAGGCCATAATGTTAAGTGAAATAAACCAGACATATAAGGTTAAATATTGTATGATTTCTCTTATGCAAAAAACTCAATATAAAAGTAAACAGCAAAATAAAAGACAGACTAGAGAAAAAAATGAGAGCAAAAAAATTATTGTAATCTGGTATTGCCAATGTTTCTAAAAGTGTAACTTGACTTAGTACACTCATGTGTTTTATGTTTTTTTGTCTATTAGTCTGACTGTGGTTAATTGTGGTTATGATAACTTAATGAAGATTTTAAATAAATCTGATGCTGGCAAAAAGAAAAAAAAAGGGGTGGTGGGGAAGAGAAAAATAACCAATTCAGATGTGTCATGTACTTGTACAGTTCCCCACAATGAATAAACTGCATACATGTACTAATAAAATTTTTTTAAATACCACTCTAAGGGGTTATTGGGATATTTCATCAGTTGTCTCATTAATGCCGTTTCATTTTAGGGCCCAATTTACAATCTTATATTCTACTTCACTGTCTTATCTCTCGAGTTTCTTCCAATTTGTGACAACTCCTCTGCTTTTTTGTCTTTCAGGATCTTATAGCAAAATATTGTATCTCTCTAACTCACACTTGTGTGGATGATTAGTCACTTACTTTGCAGAATGCCTCGCCATGTAGATCTGACTGCCACTCTCGCGATTAGGTTCAAGTGACACACGCTGGCAGGAACACAACAGAAGAATGGGCCTTTCTCAGAACCTTGAATCGTGGGAACCAGCTGTTGCCCTGTCAGACTACTGCTGACAGAGTTTGAGCGATGTTATGGATGAATTATGTCTCCATGAAAAGATGTGTGTGAGCTCTAGGCTTCACCTGTGAGTGTGACGTTGGAAGGATCTTTGTATATTTCATAAAAATGTGGCACATTGGATTAGAGTGAGTGCTAAATCCTTTCACTGGTGTCCTTTCTGGGTTTTTGTTTGTTTGGGTTTGGTTTGGTTTTTTTGCCTTTTTGAGACAGGGTCTCAATGTGTATTTCAGGCTGGCCTTGAGCTCACCATGTAACCCAGGCTGGCGCAAACTCATGGTAATTCTGACTCAGCCTTCGAAGGGCTGGAATCACAAGTATGCAGCACCATGCATGGTTTGGTGTCCTCAAGGGAAGGGAGAATTTAGTGAATGATGATGTTGCAGCACTATAATCCCAGCACCCTAAGAGGCTGAGACAGGAAGATCAGTGAGTTTGAGGCCAGCCTGGGATACATACTAAATTCAAGGTCAGCCTGCTAGCCTATACTACACAGTGAGACCTTGTCTCTTTAAAAAAATAAAAAATAAAAAAGGACTGGGTATTTAGCTCAGTGGTTCCAGCGCCTGGTTTGCAAGCACAAGGTCCCAGGTTTGACCCTCGGTAACCACAAACAACAATGTTGGGCATGGTGACTCATGGCTACCAGCAATCAGTACCACATACCACAGTGCTGGGCATGGTGGCTCATGCCTGTAATCCCAGCACTCAAGGAGGCAGAGGTAGGAGGATTGCTAAATTCCAGGTTGAGTTCAGACCAGCCTGAACTACAGAGTGAGACCTTGTCTCCAAAAAAAAAAGGTTCATGAGACAAAGTTGGCCATGTGATGACAGAGAGGTGACAACAACCAAAGAACACCAAACACTGCCCACAAAAGCCAGAAATCAGGAGACGCAAAGACGAGTTTCCCTGCAGGTTTCAGAGGCACGGCCACGCTCACACACTAAGCTTAGATCTCTAGCCCCTGGAACAGTAAGACAATGCAGTGTTGTAGTTTTCAGCCACTTGGCTTACAGTAATCTGTTACAGCAACCACACAAGTGCTGTCTGAGGACTTCTTCACTGGAGTTACTGCCATCTTCTCTGTAGGTGACAGTATGTTGGAAGAGATCTTCTGTGACCACAGGGATTGAATCTAGAGTCTTTGCCTGAACTATATTTCCAGCCCTATCCTATTCTATCCTTTCCTTCATTTCATTTCCTTCCACCCCACACACAGGATCTTGCTATTTTATTAAGTTGCCCGGGTTGGACTCAAATTTTTAAGCCTCCTACCTCAGTTTCCCACAGTGCTGGGATTACAGGTGGGTGTCATCACTCTCACTTTAAATCTAACCCAGGGAGAATTTACGAAGTATTTGTAAAGTGGGCTTCACTGAGGGGCACAGGGGCCACCCACGAGAGGAGTGTCTTCAAGTGGCCCCATGGATTCGGATGTGCACTCGAGAGTCAGTGCCAGGAGCAGCCAAGGCGGACCAGGCTGCAACGCAGCAGAGAGCTGCTTAGGTGCAAGAGGACTGGGCCTGTGGGTTAGGGAAATGGAGCTCCTTGCAACTCAAAAGTGACTCTTAATCTTTTCTGGGTGGAAGCGGAGACAATAATGAAATAACTAACTGTTCCAAACTCCAAAATTTCCATTCAACCTTTTTTTTTTTTCCTCTGCTCTATTTCCCCTGGCTTAGAATGAATTAATCTAGTGTCATCTGTTATCAGAAGATGAAAGGAAAAAAAAAAGTCCAAATTCCAACGGAAATCTGGTCTCATCGATTAAGCCCCACGTGTTTTAGAATTATTGGTTTTTAACCCACTAGGTGAGGAAAGGTCTTTAAAAGCTTAACTATGTAATTTTCCTCTGACAGAGAGCTCACCAGTGATTTCAACATGCTTTGTGGATTGCGACAAACGACCAAGCACAGCTCCCAGAGGGATCCCTAATGCTCTACCTCTGGGGCTAATCTCCAACGTGAAGCCACACCCTTGTGTTTTTGCCAGCTGTGAGTTTGGCAGCCTACTGCCTGGCACGAGGCATTCGAGGGAGACTGGAGTTCCTCTTTGATGAAGTGGCTTCACATCAGGCTCCTCTATATCAGGTGCTGGGAGGAAAACACTACAGTAACCCTCTTTTTGAAAAACAGCTCGTGTTTGTTCTGTTTTTGCTAGTGGGGGAACAAGGAGAGCCTGAATTGAGAACAAAAGTCCCGGCCTCACTCCATTCCTGCCATCCGCAGACAGCGACTGCGCTGCAGGCTGGAGATGTTCTGTCCAGCTGCGGCTCGAGGCAGTGCTCAAGAGCAGATGACAGAAACGGCAAGGACCGCCTGGGTGAACCCTCAAATCTGACCATCGGCTCTTGGGCATGGAACACTGAGCACGCTGGGCCTGGGGGTGCAGCTCAGAGGCACAGCATGTGCTCAGCCAACATGAGGTCCTTCCTCTCTTCAATCTCCAGCCCTGAAACAAAAACAAAACACTCCTCCTAAAACTAAATATTGGAGAGATGATTCATTCGCCACAGATCAGGCTCTCTTTGCCTGAGCCAGTCAGTGCCGAAAGCAGAGTCAGCGTCCAGGGCAGCTGCTTTTAGGGTGCCTTTGTTCATTCTGGGGCAGACACCAGGAGGATCAGCCGCCTGAGCTGCTATGATGTTGCACATGCACCTGAAACCAGGATCACAGTCCTGCCCCCAGCACAGCCTTCTGTACATGTAACAGGACACAGCCCCTGGGAAGGATGGAGAAAACTCGCACTTTATGACAATTTCTTGCACGCCTCCTCCAAGTGCAAAACAGACATTGGCAAAATAGTATAGCCCACTCAGGCTTGAGTAACCTGAACAACAAAATAAAGGAAAGTCAGGGGGATGGGGCAGGAGAGATGGATTTTATCCAGTGCACCCTGCAGAAACAATTTAGTATGAATTCCAAGAAGACTAGTGCCCAGCGCATGAGTTTTGTTTCTGAAGGAAGATCTCGAGCAAGTTCACGCCTTTCTTCTCACTATCACTGAATTTGCCCCCCACACTGAAAAATTATGTTGTCCTACTTGCCCGGCATTAGAAACTGCATTTTGGCAGATGAAGGTTTACGGGGCGGAGACAAAAAAGGAGAATCTTGGGAAAAGATTCAGCAAAACGTGGGACTGTCTGAGTGCGGGAACAGGCAGCAGCCTCGTGCCAATAAAATAAAACAGAACCACTGTTTCAGACTGTAGTTTTGGCTAAAGTTTCACTCTCAATTACTTTAGAAATCATTCGTTTTAGTCAACATTATGAGGGTAAGTCAACATTTGTCCTGGCAGCAAGCCCAAATTTGTTATTTTTATTAGTCTGCTACTGGTCGAGTTGGCCCAAGATTAAACACATCTAATAAATAGCCCTAAAATGTTGGACTTTAGCAGAAAACCATGTTCAAGTTCTCTTACACAGGATGTGACTATTACTTAACCTCGGGCAGGAGAAACACACACCTACACCCCGAGTAAATTCCCCTGTGCTTGAAGCTTGTCTCTGCCATGCCCACACTTGGTGTTACAGACCTTCAGAGCAAGAGGAAGCCAAATATTTAGGTCTCTCTGAGGTCCCTCGCTCCAAATCTGCCTTCTGAACTTCAAGCAAACCCCTGCTCTGATGAGGCAGAAAGGGCCAGGTGTTCAGTGATGAGGCACTGAAAAAGAGTTTGAACCTCCCAAAAAAGCACAGTGGTGCCTCTGTGCGCCTCACAAGAAGACCAACCGCAGGTCTAAAGATGTTATGCAAGCCTGGGGGGAGGACACACCTATCATCTGAGTATGAGGGAGGCTGAGACAGGAGGATTGCTTTGAGTTCCAGGCCAGCCAGTACTACATAGTGAGTTCAAGGCCAGCCTGAAATACATAATGAGAGCCTGCCTAGATAGATAGAGGATAGATAGATAGATAGATAGATAGACAGACAGACAGACAGACAGACAGACAGAGACTACCACATAAGTAATGTGTCCACCGTGTCATATTTATCCTGGAAAATGGGTCTGTAGCTGGAAGCTCCTAGTTGGATCATGCCAATGAGGTACCTGGAGGTGGCTGTGGTGCTCTGGTCATGGCCACAGGAACCTAAGAAAGGTCGCTGTGACTCTGGAGTTTCTGAGCCAGTTACTTCCTACTGACTTCTTGGAAACCCATGGGTGGGATGTAAGTTCTTGCTTTGTTTATATCTGTCAAAGGGACATCCTGGCTCTCCCTGGGCTGGGCTAGATGGCACAGGATCCCACTGGCGATCCCCTCCCTGATCCAGGGTTCAGGAAGCTGCTATGGAGAGACTGTAAGGATGCTTCCTGGGTTCGCTCAGGGCTGAGGAATGACTTAAAGCCTCGGCCATAGGTGATACAGTCTTACCACTGTGGCCCAAAGGACGTGTCAATTCTTTGTAGAGGCTCTGAGGATAAAATAAAAGCCAACGTTTCTGGCCAAAGAAATGTTACCTTGAGCCAACAATGTAAGCAATATGGGCTTGGATTCCTTCACAGTAAAATGGGGGTGATTCTTGTGCCACCTGTGTTTCTGGGAGGAACACATGAGATTGTATGTGTAATGTGCTTGCCACATAGGAAGTCCCCTGCAAATACCAGAGCACTGGCCTTATTTCTCAGGACGGAATTTCTCTCCCAAACTGCTCCCTGCTACCCCAATTCCCTGCAACCCTGATTTTGCCATAGGCTTCCCAAGTGACTTGTCACGATCATACCACTGACACACTTGGGCCACTGAGGCTGCTAGGAGACCATGTATTTTGATTCCACATTCCTGCCTTCCCTTTCTTCCAGTGGCTTTATCATCTGTTTAGTTAAGCTCTGGCTGGATAGAGCAAAACTGGGAGGGGTTTGGCAGAATCCAAGGCTGTGACAGAGGAGAGGAAAATGCCAGCAGCAAAATCCCAAGATAAGGACCTGAGCCACTGGATGGGCCTTGAGGTCTGCACAGAAGCCCCTTTCCACCCCACACGCACTCTGCTAAATTATGGGCCCGAAGAGCTGCTTTGCAGTCCTGCCAGACCCCAACACTGTCTAGGATTAGGCAATGACAGGCGCTGTGGGCATGCAACCCCTGGCAGATGTGCAAGGGGAAACTTTTCCATAAGAATAATGTGCTACCTCCGGCTTCTAGGGAGGACCCCACAGAACCTCACATGTCCTCTCCCCCATCTAGCCGTCAGCTTTTTAAACTCAGCCCTAGCTCGGCTCCCCAGAAAAGGGGAAAGAAGTACAGAGCCCAAAAAGGATGTACAGATCTCAATCTCAGTGTCTCAAAGAAAGGACAGACTGTTCCGTCTGACTCTGGGACGATTAAACGCATCTCAGGTGAGCTCAGCTGACCAGAAGTCAGGTCTGCCATCTGACCGTAGATGAGCCGGGAACAACAGTCCCTCTGTTTGGCTCCTGCGCACAACACAGCACCTGACGAAAGGGACAAGCGAGCAGGGCACCAGGTCTGCAGGAGATGGACCCTCTTCTCTCGCTGCCCTATCGGTTTCTAACTTTGACAAGAGCAATGATTTTGAGCACACAAGCCTTGGAGGACGTGACCTCCAGAGAGAAACACATTTGCGGCGCCGGCTGGCAATCCCCGGCTGTCTTTCCAGGCACCAATTACCCCTTCAGATGTGGGCCCACATGCGTCCTCAGCAACATGTGCTCACACTGAGAACCCAGGAGCATGGCCCTGGGTGTTTCGGAACATTCTGCTCCCAGTTGAGAACAGAACACACCCAAATCTGATTATTTGAAACAGAAAAGACTACCAAGCAACCACATGAGATTGACTGAATTGGGAACACGATTTTTTAATAAATTTAAACTCTCCTGGCTTTGGCGTTTGGCTCACATCCTGCCACCTACTGAACAATGTTGTGTAGAAAAATAAATTCCGAAGACTGCTGGTCAGGAAACTGAGGTAGGGAACCTATAAGGGATTTACATGGGCCCCCTGTCATCCTCTCCACCCAAAAGAGTACATGGATTAGCTTCAAAATACTGTTCCTTAGGATGAGTATGTGCGCACGCAAGCAGACACAAGACTGGCTTTGTTAAGACAATGCTTATTTCATAGCACATTTTTAATGACAGGAATTAAAAAATGTCCACCAACAATGGGTTTTTCCATAAGTTCATGGCAACAACAGCTCCCAATTGCTGTATATGTGCACCTATGAAACAGTGATTAATGTTATTTCTCATTCTCAGCAATTAATACACAACCAGATGTATCATTATCTATCGTGGATTAAAATTCAGAAGCTTATAAATAGGAAGAAAAGTATTATATGACCAGGAAGGCCAGGGGTCAGGGGCCCACCTCTGCTCTCCATGTCCTTTTCAGTAAATTTCAATTACAAAGCAAAAATCAGGACAATGAACAGACAATGGCATGGACTTAAAACAGAAGTACACACAACTCTATGATTTGGTGTAGCCATTGGTGAGCCTTCAGCATGGGATGCCAATACAGGCTCCACACAAAACATGGCCAGTTTGGTTGAAAACATTAGTAATTTTCCAGGTAAAGGACACCAATGGCTGAAAGGGGCAAAGTTCTTTCTGTATTCTAGGAAGGGCCTTGTGTAGAGGGAAACAATCAGTTTTCTCAGTGCTGAGACAATATCTGACACCCTTCACTTAAAAGGGAGGTTCACTTCAGCTCACTGTTTAAAGGTTTTTGCAGTCCACGGCTGGCTCCAGGGCACAAACACCATGTTCTTAGGAACAGAAATAAGTATTACTTTTTCACTTGGCTAACATCTAATCATTTGCTGTGACACATTAAAATCATTTTTTATCTTTTTATAGGTCTCAGTATTTGAAATCTGGATTCTACATTCAATGTACAAATTTCAAGTTTGGTTTGCAAGTGACTGTATTCACCTGTGGGGACTTCTTGCGACAGAGTTCCTACCCCATGATCACAATACGCCTAGCATGGAGCACTGAGACAGTACAAGACTCAGATGTTCTAAGTTCTCAGATAAGTTATCAATTCGCAGTTTCCAAATTCTAGGTACCCATGTGACTTTTTTTGGCCATATGTACAAAACCCCAAAGCGACTAAGTACTTCAAAGTTACTCACCTGTGACTTATGTAAACTTACAGAAATGATCTCTATCTCTACCTTAAATGGAAAACCACTATCACCTGCCACAAACAGAAGCTGCCTTTGACAGCTTTGAACCCTGTTAAAATCTCATTAGATACCCTTGCCTGCCTGAAGCTTCAGAGCCTCAGGCCTGGACTTTAAGAAGGGAACATAGCAAGTGATAAAGATAGATACAGTATTAAATACAGACTTGACCTAATCAAGAGGCCAGGAAGTGATTTAAATTTTTTTTCTTGTCCTTGTATCAATCAAGCTGCCCTAAGTGGTGAAATTTACATTCCAGGAAACAATGATCAAATGCAGTCTTCTCAGAAGCAAAGACTCTGAGAAGCCAATCCTTTCTGCACTCAGTCCCAAGCTTTTGAGGGTGGGTGTGTGCGTGTGTGTGTGTGTTTACATGTATGCGCATGCTTCCAAAAATCAATTAGATGCTTAGAAGCAAATGCTATATTCGCAGGGACTCCAAGGCAAGCCCTTGTTCCTTGACACTGATGTCAGCATCCAGTACTGTCTCCGAGCCATTACGGCATGAGCATGGAGCATTGAGACAGTACAAGACTCAGATGTTCTAAGTTCTCAGATAAGTTACCATCAAACAGCTGAGGCTGAAGGAGGCAATGCTTCGCTGTATTTATGTGGCTGACACTTAAGCCACCGTTAGTTTTTTCTTCTCTGACAGTTTATTTCCTTTTTGCACGGTGGTTTCCATTCCTTTCTGCAAGATCACATCCTGAAGCAGCCCCAAAGGTCACCAATCAGCAATCAGACTGTCCAAACCGAAAAGGATACTGATGACCCATCCACACCCCTCTCTGACCTGTGTGAAGGTAACAGTTAGGAGCTGGCTAAGTGGCTAGGAATGGAGCTCAGAGACCCACAGGAGGGACTCTGGGCGTGGGCAGGGTGGAGGAATGGGGAAGGGCTGTAGCTCAGTGGCACAGCATGTGCTTAGCATGTGAGAGGGCCTGGATTCAACCCCTCACACTGCAAAAAAAAAAGTTCTCAGTGACCTTTGGCCATCTTTTCTGCATTTTCACGGGGTTGTTCTGGATGTGCCTCCATCAGTGGGATGATGAAATAGTATTGTTAGTTTGTCAATACAAGATAGCACACTTTAAAAGGACCTCGTGCTTTGGGAAGAAAGCAGCCAGAAGGAAGCCCCTTTTCTTTGCGGTTTTTTGTTTTCACCAATGATGCTGATCTCTTATCAAATACAAAGTAAGACTGCCTGCAGCTGAGTCTTCTGGAGTGCTGGGCAAGGGCGAGGCCGGGGGTTCACTCCGCATGCTCTGCAGACAGACACAGCTGCTTCCAGTGGACGCCACTCAGGAAAGCGATCAGCTTCAGTCAAAGCTGTGGCACATCAAGCGGTCAAGGTGGGGCAAAGAAGGAACCAGTGTTCTACCCTGACTCCTAACCTTTCTGAATTTCAGTTGAAGAGGATAGTCCTTGCTTTAAAGACACTAATTTTTAGTCTATTATCTTCATTTTATTTTGTTTTTTGGGGGAACAAAATCTCACTATATTGCTCAAGCAGGTTTTGAACTCACTAGGTAGCCCAGGCTAGCCTTAAACTCACAGGGATCCTCCTGCTCTGCCTCCTAGGTGCTATGATTACAGGCATGTGCCACCATCTCGGCTCTCGTATCTTTATTTTGAAAATACTTCTCAGTGCATTAGTCTACTTATCTTGTGTAAGAAAGCGTATTAAACATAAATCCTATTTGCTGATACAGCATCATACAGTATTTTTGCGATGATCAGCATTCATGATTTCCAGACACACTAACCAGGTTCGGAAGAAACAGGCTAAGAGAATGAGACAGCACTGCGTTTACATGGAAAGTTAGAGGAACCGGGACCATTTAATCAGAAGCGGCAGAGCACCTGGGGTGGGGGGAGGGCGGGCCAGTCTGAGAAATGGGAGAGACGGGAAGGGAAAGAGCAGTTTCCCAGTATTTAAGGGGATGACACAGGGGAAAGTATTACTGTATTATACACAGCTCCAGGAAGCTATATCATCCTGAAGAAAGGATTCTCTCATGATCCACACTGAACAAAGAGAGTATGGGGCCAGGAAGGTTACCAGTTCTCTGCCCCTTGGAGGTGTCTAAGCAGAGATCAATGGATCCAGCAGCTAGATAAGAACAGAGATGCATGTTTTCAACAGACCTTGGCTACTCTGAGGCACTCCGGGTCATTTCCTGAAGGCTGGTTTTGTTTGTTTCCTAAATCCCTGAGGGGAAGCCTACTTTGCTATTTCTATTCTCCTCATGTTAAGAGCCAGAGTTGGGGAAGCCCAATGAATTTACCATAAAGGGTTCTGGTTCTGCTCCAATTAATTGAAGTTCACATAATTTGGGCCGCCTTCTCAGAAAAGGACATAGAAGGTCCCGGCATGAGCATTTCTAGACTGAAAAAGAACCACTACTTTGGCAGCCAATAGAAAGTTCACAAGCCTTTTCTGATTAGCTATGACACTGCTTCTTTTAAGGTAATAACAGATGTCAATTTAATTTTAAAAAAGAAAATGCGTTAGAAACCACTGGCCTACATTCCTGACAAACCTTGAACAGACACGACAAGAATAAATGGCAGCAGGATTGAAGCAATCTCTCCATTTTATGTGTGGCCTCTACCTATCTCCAAGACTGGCAGATTATGCAAGATAATCACATGTACATTGTAAATGAAACAGTCTGTCCAGACACGCATCACTAATAAGAATTATATCTACATAAGTCTTTGTAAAATTAGGATATGATAAATAACTTATTTTCATTCAGCAGCCGTGAAAACACTGGCACTAGTTCAGGATTTAGAGGCAATCAGAGTGTGTCTTTTTAAAAAATGACACAATTTGCAAATACCCAGATGGTAGTTGAGACTTTCCAGTTACTGGTTTATGTGGAAGGCTGGTGGTTCTTGTAGATAAGCAAAATGACTAATAGAAGAACTAACAGTGTCGTCTCCACGGAGCTGAGCAGGCAGAATTCTGCCAAAGATCAGCTCCTTAGTCTGGAGAAGCACAAAATGGAAATTATTAGAACTTTCTCAAATAGGCTTGCAAACGCCATTTCTGTGGGTCACAGCCATCCTACTGAAACGGACTGCCAGAAGCACAGAGGATCCCTGACCCAGGCACGGGAAAAGGAGGCCTTTGATCAGCGGGCAGATGGCTGGGGCAGGCGGGTTCATCCTTCATGTGCTATGTGCTGACCCCGATGACCAAGTCACTTAGAGGCAGTGTGATGGCTTCGAAAACACAGATTTCAGGCTCAGACTGGTTGTGGGCCTTGGCTTCTCCATTCAGTAGCTCAGCATCCCTGATCCCACTCGGAGCCTCAGTTTCTTATTCTACAAAAGGGAGAGATACTACCAACATCACAGGATGGCTGTGCTGATGATTAAAATAAAAGACTTAGTAAAG
>PVIR01011208.1:19996-47900 GCA_004026965.1 Petromus typicus
ACAATACTGGGCGTGGAGACCCACACCCAGCAGCAACCAGTACCACATACCACAGTGCCAGGCGTGGTGGCTCACGCCTGTAATCCCAGCACTCGGGAGGCAGAGGCAGGAGGATTGTGATGTGAGTTTGAGGCTGAGCTCAGGGCCAGCCTGAACCACAAAAGCGAGACCCTGTCTCAAAAAACCTAAAAAAAAAAAAAACTTGGGCTCTTGAACTGAGGTATATCTCCAGTCTTTATTTCAGAGTTTTAATAGTTGCCTAAACTGGACTCAGACCTGTGATCCTCACACCTCAGCCTCCCAGTGTGCTGGGATCACAGGTGTGCACCACCACATGCAGCACGATGATGGTATATACTGAGCACTTTCCACCACACTAAGCAGTGCAGATGAACCGACTCCTTTGAGTCTCACTATGGGTCTAGGACATAGAACTATTACCATGTCTGTTTTGTCACTATAAAAGCCGAGGCACGGAGAGACACAATGACCTGTCCAAGGTCACACCCAGAAGAGGCAGTGGAGATGACCCCGGGAGCCCAGACATCCTAATTCAGAGGCAATGCCCCAAACAGCCTTAAAAATCAGCATGTGTGAAATCAAGTATTTTCTTTTAACAGGCTGGTCAAGTGCATCTTAGAGTCCACACTCAAAAAATATTTTTCCAACTGAACTAGCCTCGGAATGATGGCTAGTGACCACAACCAGATTCTACCAGCAAGTAATGGCCTTCTCCTGGGTAACTGTGTATGGGTCTCCACCCAGCCAGATCACAGAGGTCATGTGATTCAGAAGAAATCTACAGTTCTAACTGTAATAATTCCTTCCGAATGCAGTGTTTCCATGTGTGCTGACAATTTGACAGCATATGAAGTAGATTCCAAGAAAAGTACGAATTACTGGAAGGCAGGAATCCTGTGGGTCTCCAGCCAGCACAGACCCAGGAATCAACTATGCACTTTGACTAATGAGGTACCTATTGTGGCAAGAACATACAGTTCACCTCAGCTTCAGCTATGGCTTACAAGGTATCTTCTCAATTAATGCTCAAAGTTATATATTTAAAATATAATATTTTAAGTCATTTGTATGTATTTTTAAAATTTTGTACCTCCTCCCTTTTAAGGGATGCTGATATTGAATGCTGGACTAACTCCATCAGGAAACCTGGCATCAGATCCTGGCTCCAGCAGCTGTATTTCTTTTGTGTCTTTCTGCAAGTTACCTCCCTTCAGAGTTCTTATTCAGAAAGTGGGGAGAATAATGCATGCTTTATGTAAACCTTGTAATGTGGCTGGGGTTTCAAGTCTAACACTAGATACGGCACACTGAGAAAAAGGGTAAAATTCTGTTATTTCTAAGTGCGTGGCATTATTCCCAGGCCATGCAAGGATACTGGCCAAGGAGAAATCATAACCTGTTCCTTTGAGACCCACAGCAGTACTTAACTATTCACAAAATGGCATGTGATCGAGGTGAGGCAAACATTTTTTCTTTGTTTGTTTAAGACAGGATCTCACTATGTAGCCCAGGCTGGCCTCTAACTCAAGGTGATCCTCCCACCCAGTCTCCCATGCACACCCCCGTGCCCCGGGGGTATGCTGCAACCTTTACAACCACCAAGACACATGAGTGTTACAATCACTACTCCCCAAATTAGGTCTGATCTTGACCGATGTCAAAGACGATAGGCTTTAAAATCAAAAGTGAATTGTCTACCGAGTGGTCAGTTTTATTCCGAGAAACAATGGAAATGCCTATTTTTATTACAAATGAAAGAGGCCTAAAATTCTTAAAAGCTTTTCCTCAGGCTCTAGGTTCCTTAGCTGATGTGTCCTCTCACCGGAGCCTCTGTTTAAAAGCAAACTCACCATGAGGAAACAGAGATCTGAAAATTGACAAGGCCTGCAATTCATTAGATCTAAAAGCTTTCCTCCCGTGAAATGATCACACATTAGTTCAGGGCATCCAACATGCCTTCCTGGAGTGGGAAGGGCCCACCAGTCAACGTGAACACAAAACAAAGTGAGCGAAGCTGCAGCAGAGACCAGAAGGGAGACAGTTAACAGCATTCACCTCACGCCATGTTCACTGCGAAAATCCAGAGCTAAGCTCCTTAGATTTTACACTTCATGATTACAGCCGGAAGGACCTAGCTGGTTATGGGTATTAAAATGAGACATTTGCAAATCAACTCATACACCCACATCATAAGAAATACCAGATTAAGAAGCAGTATTGCATTAACGGACATGAAATATCAGACGTGTAATATCATAATCCATATAGGACATTGTCAAAATTTAAATACAGCCTTTAAAGAAGTAAATTTAAATTTAAACATATATCTTTTTTTCTTCTTTTACTGGAAACTACCACTAAAATTAAAAAGTCAAAACATGTAAATTAAATCTGAAGCAGAAATTTTATGTGCTTCCAAGAGAATTTCCTTCCCATTTGGGGATATTTTTTTACTTAAGTGTATGGTATCAAACGCACATCAGCTGCTTGTGGGGGCCATTTTCTGAGGGGCCTTCCCCAGCACCCTGGCTGAGACACGGAGTGACTGACAAAGGCCCTTGCCAGTGCCAGGCTGGGCACTGTTCCACAGGAACCAGCAGGCCAGGCTATTGTGTTTGAAAAGGGCTTGGCTGCAGGTACCTCTGAAGGTCAACGAACCCTATTGTCCTGGAATGTCCTCTGGATGCCCATTTTTCTTTTTATTACACTCACATTTTTTCCACAAAGAAAACAATCCTTTAAAAATACTTTCAGGGGAATTAATAGTCAATGTCTGCACTATAAACAGTTATATAATCATGATTTTCCCTATGACAAGTGAAAGCTGTTTAAAGACTGACGACACCTACTGGTCGAAAATATATTCCAGTCAACTACTTGGGGAGAAGTTAGGCCACGAAAGTTGCTGCCTTTTGTGCTGACAATGAAAACAGAAAACTTCCCCTTAAGCCCACTTAGGTTTCTTTTTCCAAACTTGCTTTGCTCTATTATTAGGAAATGATTTACGCCAAATCAAGAAAGCTAAAAGACATCTCTGGTTCAAGGTGTATAAGCATACTTTTACTTTGATTTTTAAAAAAACCTCAACAGTGATACCTGAGGGAAAAAAAATTACCATTTCCAAAAATTATTCATGCTCCATTCTTACCTTCACATCAGTACATCCTTTGTAAAAGCAAAACAAGTCATTTACTTTTGTCATCTGGATCTAGCTACCAATGGAGAAAATGGCGGGTGACATTTGATGATATGCTTCCCCAAGCACACTTGTGAGCCACAGGCATTTTTACTTTACACATAATAATAAGATTAACCAGAGGAGTTTACCCAGTCCGTAGCTAAACTACTCAAGGACACAGGACAAGGGGATACAGAGAAGGACTGGTCAGAATCAACCATGTTGATTGGTCAGAATCAACCATGGCATCAGCCATGTCGGCATTCTTTTCTTTGGTGCTGTCCAATTTATTAATTACACTGGCCATGTCTGTGAGGGCCCCAGCCTCCCTGCCCCTTCCTTCATTTACAAAGTTCGCCCTGAAACACCATTCCATCCGACCTGGCCTGAGCAGCCTGAATCCCAGGAAGGTGCCATCCTGTTCAAACTTACATAAAGGTCCAAATGCCAGGCACCTCCACAGCTCCTGGGCACAAAAACTCTTCCAGCTAAGGTGTGGAGTCGGGGTGGAAGAAGTGAGTTGTGCTCGTTTTACAGAAAGCTCAACCAGCGCCTGGTCCTGCGGGCTGGCGAGCTCTTGTT
Organism: Petromus typicus; assembly: GCA_004026965.1. Classification (NCBI taxonomy): domain Eukaryota; kingdom Metazoa; phylum Chordata; class Mammalia; order Rodentia; family Petromuridae; genus Petromus; species Petromus typicus. Next base: position 23,778 of record PVIR01011208.1, read on the forward strand.
AGAGGCCATGAATCTTTGATGCCTTCTATCCATAATTCAGGGAGCCAAGCGCACACACCGGCAGCACTAAGGGAAGTGGGTGAGTGGAACCCCGAGAACTCACAAGGCGGATGCACACCTGCCTCCACTTTCCCCCAGCTGTGGGGTCTGTTCTCTCAGCACGGAGAGCGCCACCGCCATACACAGAAGAGCCACCGCCATGAGCTGAATGGCTCTTGGGTTCCACCTGCTCGGCCACAGCAAAGCTGTGTTCCAGAAAGGAGAAAGTGAGGCGTGCTTCCTCCTCCAGCTGTAGCGGTCTCTAAGGTCAGACAGCCATCTATCTGCGGCGAGAACTCACAGGCCGAAGAAAAGGGCTAAGCCCGAGCCGGGGGTCTCCTGCACGCGAGCCGAGGCGCGGGAGAGTTCCCGGGAAGGGAACTGTTTCCACGTTCCGAGGCAGCCTCGCGTTCACGGGGGGAGTGCTGTCCCCGCAGAAATCACTCAGCTCCAGCTCCCCAGCTGAAGGACCCCTCCCACAGCCCGCAGGATACAGCCGAGCCGCGGGTCCCCTCCCGGCTGCCAAAGCGCGGCAAGGCGACATCGCAACAGCCGAGAACCTCTCTCTGGCCGCCCATCCCGGCCAGGCACACCCGATTACGGGGCTCTCCCGGCATCCGACCCGGGCGCGCTTCACCCGGTGCCTGAGCCGCCGGGAGAGCCAGACAGGGCGAGGAAGGCGACGGGCGGCACACGGGAGGCCGCACAGGGTGGCCGGGACGCAGGCAGAGGGACCGAGAGGTCCAGGTGCGGCGCGCCTACCTACCTCGGCGTCCTTGGCCGGCGAACTGGCCGGCGCCACCTCCAGGCTGCAGTTCGCCCTCTTGACGCTGAGGTAGAAGGGGAAATCCTTGGCCACCATGGCGGCCGCCGGGCCTGCCCTGTGGGATGTCACCGCTGACCCCAGGCGGCTCCACAGCTCCCAGCTGAAAGGGGGCCCCAGCTCCACGGTGCCGGACGGCGGCGGCGCGGAGAGCGAAGCGCGGAGCGGGCGGCGCGGGCTCCGGAGGGCGGAGGGCGGCGGGCACGCCCAGCGGGGAGGCGCCCGGGGAGGCGCCAGGTGCCGCCGAGCGCTCCGCCCGGGCCGGCCGGTGCTCGGGGCTGCGGGGAGGCCGGCGCTCAGGCGGCGTTTGAGGAGCTCAAGTTAACAAGGAGACCTAGCTGTATTCGGGGTCCTCTCCAAAGTTTAAAAAAAAAAAAGAACGTCCCTGGAGTAAAACAGTACAGACTGCAGAATGCACCGATTTTAAATGTGTAGTTCGCGGGGTTCTGTCAGATGTAAACAGCATGGTGACCACGTCCACATTCACGACACAAACTTTCTCACCCCCTGCAGAGTCCCCTCCACTCCATCCCGCCCCCAACTCTGCCAAAAGCCACCGGGCGCCCGACAGGAGCGAGGCTGCTGCGACCCCACTGGGTCTGCTCGCGGGCCAAGACCGTGCACCAGTAATCAGGCCCCACCGCACTTCTCCGTGTCTGTCGGGAGAAACTTGACTGTAAACGACCATAGCTGCTTGTCGCAGCCCTGTTTGAGCAGAAAAGGCAAAGCTGGAAACAACTAGAGTACTTTAAAAAACTCTCCTTACTGTGGAACACCGCGAAGCGAAAAATAAGGATTCACAGGCGTGTCCTGGAAAGATCTCCAAGGTATTGCACTCAGTTTACAAATAACTAAAGATGAGGCCAGGGATTTAGTTCAGCTCAAATGATACCGCGCCTGCCTTGGAAGCACAAGGGCCAGAGTTTGCTCCCTGTACCGCAATGAATAGCTAATGTAAAAATAATTGCATAAGGCTGAGGGTGTAGCTCAATGTGTTTAACAAGCACAGGGCCACGGGTTCCATCTCTAGCACCAAAATGAACTGTAGAGTAAATGCAGTACAACACCACAGGAAGGAGGAAGCAGGCTGGAGCATAAACTTTGTGGGTGCTACATCCCCATGCAGTTATTTGTTTGTTTATTTATTTGACACAGGGTCTCAGTCATAAGGTTGAGCTCGAACTTGCCATCCTCCTGCCTCAGCCTCCCAAAGTGCTGGGATCACAGTGCTATAGGCCACTATCCCCAGCTTACTGTAAGGCTATCTGTTTAAAACTACAACAGATCTTTCTATAGAGACATACTTGTAGGTAAATAGCATGAAACACTGGTTGGAAGAACCCCCATTTTACCCATACCCTTGTGGATTTCAGAGCCACGATGGATGAAAGGAGAAAACCAGTGAACAAAGGGAGCTTTATACTTAACAGCTAATACTTTTAAAATTTTTACCAGAAAAATATATTTATGTATCACCTGAGGAAATAGAAAAAAAAGTTTTAATATTAAAGTTATCTCCAAAGATGCCCTGTCGTCAGTACGGTTGAATGTGGTGGGATTCTGAGGGAGACACCCATCCTCGTTTTTAGTTCTTGGGGATGGAGGAAGTCGTGGGGACGGAGACATCTGTGTTCTCTGCTTCCAGCTGAGGTCAGAACCCAACTGTTCCTATTTCCCAGGCAGGAAATGTACAAAACATAGTTCTTTCATCACACGTATCAAATCCACACCCTGGCACTAAATCCACCCCTTTGCCACCCACTGGTATACAGACTGCCTTTGAAACAGGAAAACCTGGGGCCAGGGATTTAGCTCAGTGGTTCCAGTGCCTGTCTTGGAAGTACAAGGACCCAGGTTCGATCCTCAGTAACCACATACAGTACTGGGCATGGAGACTCACGCCCAGCAGCAACCAGTGCCACATATCACAGTCCCAGGCGTGGTGGCTCACGCCTGTAATCCCAGCACTCGGGAGGCAGAGGCAGGAGGATTGCTGTGATGTGAGTTGGAGGCTGAGCTCAGGGCCAGCCTGAACTACAAAGTGAGAACCTGTCTCAAAAAAAAAAAAAAGAAACAGGAAAACCTGGGCCCCCACATGTAGCAGCCTGGGATTACCACACATGTAAACAGTGGGCTTCAACCCACAGTGAAGATGGCACCCCTCAATGTGCAACGAGCAGCAAAGGAAGACACAAGGGGTAGAAAAGCGACTGCAGAACCACTGGCCTCTCCCACTGCTCCTCATGGGCGTGGCTTAGCCCCTTCAGCCTCAGCTGTTTGCTGATCAGCTCTCGGGACCAAACTCACGCCTTCCACAAGCTTGGCAAAGTGTTGAGGGGGAGAAGAGGATTCCGTCTCCGAGGCCCACAACCAGAGCAGCCCCCAATGAACTGTGAACCCAAAATGGGCCAGGAGGTCAGGGACATGACGATGCCTCCTCCTGAGGGCCTGCCTGGCCGCCCAGGACCTGCACTAAAGTACCCAGGGCTGCCCCGTCTCACACTCACAGATCCACTACCTCGACCAGAAGACTCTGGCCCTGCAGGGACAAGCTCTGATCCCCAGCGGAGCCCACTGGGCCTTGTTCCCCAGGTGGAAAATATCCTTATAACACTTGATGAAGAAGCGATTACCCCGACAGATCCCCCAGCCCTGGACTGCTCGCTGAGGTATGCTCAGGACTGAGCAGGGAGTGTGTTATACCTCAAGTCCAGTAATAACGAATACATTCCAAGAAATGGGGGTGGCTTTAACCTCAAGATTAGATACAGTTATTGCAGAACAAAGAATAATCATACTGATTGACAAGAAGGCCACCACATACATTTGTCTCTCTTTTTTCTCCATTATTGGGGATAGAACCTAGGGACTCGAATGCAGAGCAAGCAGCCTACAATACAGCTTCATTCCTCAGGACTTTTTATTTTGAGACAGAGACTAAGTTACTTAATTGCTCAAATTTTCATTCCTTCTGCTTCAGCCTCTTAAGGAGCAGGAATTACAGGAGTGTACCACCCTGTCCAGTTTGCATTTTTCTCTTAAAATGTTTTTTGGTTTTTTAATTTAGTTACTTAAAAGATACTAGAACTGGTCATGGTGGGATCATGCTTGTAAACCCAACACTCTAGAAGGCTGAGGCAGAAGGATCACAAATTAAAGCTCAGCCCGGACTTTATCCAGTCAAGGGGAGTCTGCTTGTGTCGGTTAAAATGGATTGTCAATTTGATTGGCCTACCGATCCTCATAAGGGATAGGCAGAGCACACTTCTGGGTGCGTATGGGTGGGTCAGACAGCTGCGACCCTACAGTCTGTATCTAGTGCCTAGCTCCTTCCTCTCTAGCACTGCTCACCTGCTGTCATGACTCCTAAGTGTCTTTGCGCTGTCACACCTTCTATCATGATGTTTATGTGTTCGAGCCAGCCGACCGTGGGTTGAACCCTCTCACACTATGAGCCAAATGAAACTTCTTGCAACTACAGACTCAATCTTTAGTTTTGTTTCTGAGCCCTGAGCTCAGCCTCCAACTCACATCACAGCAATCCTCCTGCCTCTGCCTCCCGAGTACTGGGATTATGGTGAGAGCCACCACGCCCGGCACTGTGGTATGTGGCATTGATTGCTGCTGGGCGTGAGTCTCCACGCCCAGTACTGTATGTGGTTACTGGGGATCAAACCCAGGCTCTTGCGCTTGCAAGACAGGCTCCAGAAACTGAGCTAAATCCCTGGCCCCAGGCTCATTTTTTGACACTGTCTCACTATGCAATTCAGGCTGGCCTTAAACTCACTATGGAGCCCAGGATGGTCTTGAACTTGCTGTGATCCTCCTGCCTTGGCCTGTCCAGTGCTGAGGTTAAAGATGTGCAGCATAAGGTCTGACTCTTAAAATAATTTTTTAAAGATTGAGGATGTGGTCTGTAGCTTAGTGTTAAAGACTGATTCATTTCCTGGTAGAACACACATACACCATAAAATCAATGAATAGACACAGAAAATTTCCTGTCCACCTATGTATTTAGGCAGAGGGGGGCAGGAAAGACTGATTGCTTGCTAATGACCCATAACAATTTAAATAATACGACAAAAGGGTATAAATTTCAAAATGAGTGTCAAAGGTAAGATGAGCATAGAGTCCCCATGGGTGGTCTGATTTTTCCAAGCCTCTCATAGCCCAAATGCCTCAGCACCCTGAATAGAATTCTGCTCCTTACGAACATATATTTTAGTACAATAAAGTCTATAAACTCAGGCCAGTAATTTTAGGTATACACAAGCCGTGTGGTCCTCAGCACATTTAAAGAACTTTTAAGGGTATTTTTGACCTCGTGCAATCTCCACCTTGTGCCCAGACTTCAGAATTCTTCCCTGTGTAACTCATAGCTCTACTTTCAGCTGATCTGGGGTTGGGCAATCTGCCAGGGAGGTGTGTGTGTGTAACCAAAGAGAGGCAGAAGCCAGGCTGCCCAGTGGGAGTCCCAGGCACATCCTGGAGCCAGAGTCACAGCTGAGAAGAGCTGGCCCAGCCCTGCACTGTGCCAGCCAGGCCACCCCAGTGCCGGTGCTCCCCATCCTGCTGTGTCTGTGTTTACGGCTCAGGAACAACACGGCCCTGATAGGCTGCTTTACTCAAAGCTACAGCACAAAGTGTCTTTCAGAACTTGCCTTCGGCAGAACCAGTAATAATCCTATAAAACACTTCACAGCCGGCCAGTGTTCCTCGCCAGCCAGAAGCCTGTAGACTGGAATAAAGGGTCCTGTTCTGCGTTCCCAGGACCAGTGCCAAGCGCAGGGCTGCGTCTCGCCTGTGCCGGAGTGGAGTCACGTGTGCTGTTGGATCAATGGCCTCCACACGCAAGTCCACTGCTGGTGACCAGCACTGGTTAGATTAGCATGTGGCCCAGAATGGCCAGGAGACCCTCTTCCATTCCTCAGATTCTAGAGCTGTGACTAGGAGCTCAGCAGGCCCAGCACAAGGTTAAGATCTGAGAAGCTTGTGTGGCTGTGACAGTCTGCTCAGTCCATGGGACCATGTTCTGCCCTATCAGCATTATACTAAATTCACAGGAAGCTCGTTTTTTTTTTTTTTTCCCCTTAAAGCATTGCTCATCCATCCATCCATCCATCCAATATGACTGTTTACCATAGGTCTGATGCTTGATTAACCACCCTTCCCTTCTCTTCCACCCATTTCGGAACCTTCAGCCAGGCACACATTTATACCAAGGGATTCTGAGACATCAGGAATATGACTTACTGCTAGACAGGTTAAAAAAAACCCTGCACACACGGAGCCCTGATGATAACTACAGTCACATGCTCCCCTCTGCCTGAAGAAATGTCTGCTAGCTCCTACAGACCACATTTATGAAAATCAGATTTATGAAAATCTATCCCTGGAAACACTGAAGCTAGAAGACTTAACTCTTTCTTTCCTTTTCTTTTTTTGAGGCAGGGTCTTGCTATGCAGTCCACACTGGCCTTGAACTTACTATGGATCTCCATCCTCAAACTCTCAGTGATCCTCCTGCTTCAGCCTCCTAAGTGGTAGGATTATGGGTGTGTGCCACCATGTCTGGCTTGGAAGATTGAATTCTTGTGTTCTTTTAAAGACCTCACATTTTAAAACAAGCTTGAAAAGACAGTTAAGTAATAAAATATTTCTTTTTCTCCTGGTTGAGCTAATCCTGTGTATTATTAGCTGTAATGCCCCTCAGAAGTTACATTTTAAAATCAGCTATAAAAACAAACCTGTCTCAATACACTACAGACAGACACATTTTCTACCTTCTGGTTCAGAGCAGTAGTTTTCAATCAGGGGACATTTGGTGATGTCTGCACATAACTTTGATTGTCAGTGAAAGACACCAGGACATTATTGGCATTTAATGGGTAAAGGCTGGGAATACTGGTAAAAAGACAGGCCTCTACAACAAAGAATGGGCATGTCCAAACAGCCAGTACTGCCTCCACTGAGAAAGTCTACATTAAGCCAGAGCAGAACTAAATACAGCTTTGGAGCCAAGAGAATGTGCTGGTTTTCACTTGAGGATCTTTTCCCTTTAGACCTTTATCATTGATTAGAGTCAGATGCCAGCTTATGTTTGGTGAAGCAAAGAAGAAATGTTGGAGTACCAAGATCCAGAACGATGTCCACACCTCAAATCTTTCCTGATGCCTAAGCCTCATTCTTAAATGAGTAACAAAGCCCATATAACACAAAAAGAAATATAGGAACATGGGTGTGGGGAACATAAAATTTTTGTAAGCTGCTTCGGATATAAAAATGCACTTAAAAGACAAGAGAGCCAGCCATGGTGGCACATGCCTGTAATCCCAACACTCAGGAGGCTGAGACAGGAGGATAGCCAGGAGTTCAAGGTTGGCCTGAGCCCTGTAAAAAGTTCGAGGCCAGCCCAAAATATTGAAACTTTGTCTAAAAAAAAGAAAAAAAAAAAAACAGTGAAAATCAACTTCAATGAAATACAATCAAGTAAAACTCAGGGGAGGAAGGAAGAAGAAATATTCAAATCTTAATCTTTCTCAGGACAACTTTTGTTACCATATTTAGTCACTGTGGGAGCAGAAAATATCAACCCAATGATTAATAAAACCTCAAAGAGTTTAATTATTTTCTTGATAGGAAGTATTTCTGGAATCACAGCAGGTGTGATAATAACAAGAACCACCTGCGTCACTCAAGATTTTGTAGTAAGAATCCAGTTTGAGTGGATGACTATTAGCAGGTTTATTCTGCTCAGAGAAACAAACAGTCCAGCATTCTGAGACATTTTCTGTATATAGTAGAGAGTCTTTGAATTTATGGCGAGTCTACATTTGTTTGACCATAATTCATATCTGGGGGCCAAGAATTGAATCAATGTGTTACATTCCAAATGTATTTATTCTCCTCAGAATATAGCTAATGTATGTATTTTTTGTGGGCTTTGAATACCAGCCATTATGTAGAGAATTTAGACCCTGAACATCAAAGTCTAGCTTTGAATAATGCAATGTTTTCTCTTCCATCCATTTCAAACTTGCCAATCAATGTACCATATTTCATTGATCTTAAAATGCCCCAAACTATAATATGTACTGTTACTATTTTATACATACTCAAAAAAAGAAAAGCTATTACCAATAAGTTATAGGAAACAATGACTGGTAAAACACGTTACAAATGAGAGAGGTTAAAATGTGCAGGAAAGCACAGGAGATGTAGCTCAGCAGCCCATACCAGGCTGGCGACTGCAAGGTCCTGAGTTCAATTCTTAGTACCAAAAAAAAAAGGACAGGGAAATATGGATCCCAAAGACGAAAGCAGTATTCATATTATCTGGGCTCTATTTAAAACCTGCCTTGACTTCTGGGGATTCAGACACAACACTGATGGGGAAGCTTATTGAATCCACATGCCGGGGCCCCTAATTGGATCAACTGAACTGGAATCTGCAGCAGCGCAGCCCAGAAACTGGTGTTTTTGATCAACCCCCTCAAAAAGCACTGAATAGCACAGTGTTGTGAATTAGAATTATCAGCCACTTCTCCCAGTCTCCCCTCTTCCCATCAGAAACGCTATGCCCGCAGATCTGCAGACCGGGTGGGGGTTGGGGGGGTGTATCTGGGTAATTAGCTCAGCGGCTGCAACGTCGCACAGAACCTCTGGAGCTGCCTGTTTGTTCTTTCACACCAGCATGCACTGGGGGCTTCTCTGTGCCAGACAGCAGCTGCACACGTCGGGGTGCGCTGGGGATACCAGGAAGAAAGTAAACTGCGAGCTAAGCCACCCATGGGGAGACGTGTTCTGGCACCTGGGACTTGATTTACAATCTGGTATCCACAGCCCCAATTAAACCCATGCTTATCTTCATAGCCATGGGGCACAGCTGTTTAAGTTTTTTTTTTTTTTTTTTTTTTTTAAATTAGCTGTAGAGAATGAAAGGAAGGCAGTTGGCTGGAGATATTTAAAAAAAAAAAAAAGACCTGAGGCTTAGGAGGGGAGAGGGGCTCAGGTAGAAGACCTTAATTAGAGAACCAGTCAGACCAGCAGAATCAGGCCCAGTGACTCCTGGCAAGTGCATGTCTTATCTAGTGTGGGCTGCAGAGCGACAGCCCAGTAGCTGCTGTCCCCAGCATGGAAGGCATGGGCTGCGCCTCACACAGGTACTCCAGGGTTACCTGGGAGAGCTGGCTACGCTCGAGACGCGGCTTGTGTCAAGGGAGCTTCTGCATTATCTGACTTCCTTCCCAACTCACGTCCGAACCCAAGATCAGCAAACACGATTCTCACGTGCCCAGTTCTGATCAAACCACCAGTCTTAGCCACAGAAGGCTGAACAAGGCACTAGGCACATCGCTTGGGTCATCAACTGCATGGATCAAGTACAACCACCACTGGCTTTGTCTGATTACTCCACCACCTGGTCCCAGGTCCTCTGTCACCCCGAGGCTAGGATGCGTACACCCTGCCCAGGCTATGTGTTTGTTCGTCTCCTCTGATGGCAGACTACAAGGGCACAGGGGCCTCTGTCATGTTGGCACATACTCTAAGATGCAGGATCCGCAGCTGTCGAGATAAAAATTAAACTGACATGGGCTGATCAGACCACACGGCAACCAACCATGGAGAAGACTTGCGAGAGCAGCCTGGCATCTTTGGGAGGGATACGGAAGGTCGTATCACAGTAGCACAGCCGACTGTCAGCAGAGCTGAAGGGTAGACACAGTCCTCCGTTTTCAGCTTCTTAAAGGGCCCCAAACTCAGACTGTCCCCAGGTGACCCCGCAGGGTAAAGCCTCGGGAAGCCCCCAGATACTACCAAGGCATTCAGTTCTCTCTAGCTTTGTACACATACCCTACAGTTGACAATTCCTTCTGTAGATTTCTTTTTTATTTTTATAAATTTTTTTTATTAGTACAGTTTGCCATAGAAGTTTTTGCTTCCATTTTTTTCTACCATTCCTTGTCTTTCCATAGGTTTTTTATTCTCGGTTAAACTTTACAAAAAAATGTTTCCTCCTTTTCAATCTGCCCTCACCCTCTAGTGTTATTTATATTAAAATTTTGTCCTCTTGGTGTGGACCCTGACTTGGGGGCAGGGTAGACTCTCCTGATGTTTGTGTGAGACTACACATGATGGAAATATGATGTCCAAGCAGATGTGAAATTACGGACTCACTGTTTTGAGGTTGGGGGGGAGCCTTGCTATTTTGTCCAGGCTGGCCTTAGACTCCTGGGCTCAAAGCCAGCCTAGCCCAAACCTGACTTAGCTTTATTTTTAATGGTGTTGAAAATTAAACCCAGGTCCTTGTACATGGCAAGTGTTCTGCCACTAAGCAATACTCCTGGTCCCTTGACTCAGCTTTTTTTTTTTGATTTTTTGAGACAGGGTCTCACTTTGTGGTTCAGGCTGGCCCTGAGCTCAGCCTCCGACTCACATCACAATCCTCCTGCCTCTGCCTCCCGAGTGCTGGGATTACAGGCGTGAGCCACCACACCCGGCACTGTGGTATGTGGTACTGGTTGCTGCTGGGTGTGGGTCTCCACGCCCAGTATTGTTATGTGGTTACCGGGGAATCGAACCCAGGCCCTTGCGCTTGCAAGATAGGCGCCGGAACCACTGAGCTAACTCCCCGGCCCCTTGACTCAGCTTTTTGATTTTTTGAGACAGGACCATGATATGCAGTTCAGGCTGGCCTAGAACTCACTGTGCAGCCCAGGCTGGCCTTGAACTCCCTGCTACCCTCCTGCATCAGCTTCCTGACTACTAGGATTACAGGTAGACACCATCAAGCCCGGCTTGATGCAGTTTTTTATCCAAGGAAGCCAAAGAAAGGAGAAGGAAACTTCTCTGCTAGCCACTCCAGCAATGGAGGGCCAAGCTTTGCCTCTCAGAGCTTCACAAGAGATGTGGCAAGCTTCTCCCAGCTCAGGGACACTTCACAAAGGTGAACCAGCCCCTGGGACAGGGAGGAGGAGGGAGGGAGGGGCCCGGTGAGAAAGAGCTCAGGCTGGAAGCTGACAGCATGAGGCTCCTTCCTTGAACTCTAATAACCCTGCACTGCCTGCAGGCTCAGAAAAAGCTAATACAGTGGTGGGTACAGGGATGGCTCTGGTGCCAGGAAAATGCAGTAAGACATAACTTTTACAAGGCAAGCAGTGAATAACTGCCCCGCAGGAACAAAACAAGCTTCTAGCGTCTTCAAAGTTGGCAGCCAGATGCTTGAAATGTTGGCGTGGCCTGTTCCCCATGTGTAACAGAGAGGATCACAACCTTGGGGGTGAAACCATCTTCCCTGAGAAACAGTCACCCGGGAGGCGAGCTTTTTATGATTCAGGGGATGCGGGCAACACAATTTCTGTTTTCTGTGCCACAGCAGACTCGTTTGAATGTATGTTAGAGGCTTTCCACACCAGAGGCACGTTTTCTAGAATATTTTAAAGGGAAAATGTTTAGCAGACTCCCTGGGTTACTGAAAGAATTATCTTTGTGTCCCGGATGGGGAGGGATCTAATTCTGTCCCACGGGTGCTACCGGAAAGATGTGAAAGTGTAACTCCGCCTCTGGATTCTGCTGTCATGAAATGCAGTTGGGTGTCTTCATGCTTTATCCCAGAAGAGTTAAAGCAAGTGCCTGTCTTCCAGATTCAAAAGTATATACGAAAAGGATGCTGCCAGAGCTCGAACCCCAAAGGAATCAGGACTCTGCTTCAATTTCCTGTTCATAAAACTTCATAAAAACCTACCCATTAAAAATAAAACAAGCCCACAACAATAGCTCACATTCTCTTCCTAACACTTGCCTCGTGCCGCTGAAATGAGGTGCCATCCATCACGCTTCCTGAGTTGGAGACTCCGACACCACATCCCTCTTCTCCCGCCCTCGCCTGCCCGGCCCTGCCCTGCCTGGCACTGGCCCTGAACTAGCTGCTTCTAAGGATCACAAGCTTGTGATATTACCTTCTGTTTGCTTTTTGAGACAAACTCTTGTTATGTAAATTGACTCCCTGTGTCTCTCAGGTTGGCCTCACACTTGTGACGATCCTCCTGCCTCAACCTTCTGAGTGCAGGAATTACTAGTGTGCACCACCACACCCAGTGACCTTACTTTTTCTGAAGGTCGAGGTCTTTACCTCTCACTCTGGCTCTGCGGTAAACCTTTTCTTTGGTGGAATTTCAATACACCATCCTTCAGTTTCTGGTGAAACCAAAGAGCACGAAAACTCATGACCAAGAAGTCTGGTCTCAAATACCAATTTTTCACTTGCAAAGTATGGGACTTTGGACAGTTTTCCTAATGATGTTAAAGCTCAGTTTACTTGCCTGTGAAATGGTGATACGAAAGTTGTAAGGCTCTAATGATATAAAAACACACAAAAAATGTAATGAGATAATGCATATGTTAGACTTCTAGGCACATGGTCAAAATTTAATCATGTGTAAAGAATATATAATGACATATCTTACATGTGTTATATATATTTATTTACCTCTATGTCTATGAATATAAATATGAAGCACTCTATATATTATTTATAACATATATATGATGCTGGGGACTTAAGCCATATCAATGCTCTACTACTGGGCTACACCCCAGCCCACATAGTCCATCTTATTATTAACTTTCTTTTTTTTTTTTTTTGAGACAGGGTCTCACTTTGTGGTTCAGGCTGGCCCTGAGCTCAGCCTCCAACTCACATCACAATCCTCCTGCCTCTGCCTCCTGAGTAGGGATTACAGGCGTGAACCACCATGCCCGGCACTGTGGTATGTGATACCGGTTGCTGCTGGGCGTGAGTCTCCACGCCCAGTGTGATATGTGGTTACCAGGGATCGAACCCGGGTCCTTGCACTTGCAAGACAGGCGCCAGAACCACTGAGCTAACTCCCCGGCCCGACTTTCTGACAAATCGTTCTACTCTCTTGTTTTTCAATTAATTAGAGGGGGGATGATGGAGTTCGGGGTTCTTTCCCACTCTCCTTTATTTCAAGGGGTTCATTCCTTAACCTCTTGATTTTAAATATTTTTTGACCGATGGACATACAAAAGAAACCGCATAGTGAAGAGCGAGCTGACTGGAACTAGAAGACGAAGCACAGCCCCTGACATTTGCTGCGCGGCCTTGAGCAGGTCAAGGGCTCCCTGAGGGGTAGTTTTTTGAATTATAAAATAACATGCTTCAAATACCAATACCTATGCTTCTGTGATTCTATAAAACAGCAAAGACTGAAGCTGAAGCAGTAGGGTCATTAGTTCAAGCCCAGCATGGACAATGTAGGAAGACAAATTTAAAAAAAATTTTTAAGGGCTGGGGATATAGCTCAGTGTAAAAAACCTGGGTTCAACCCTGAGTACAGAAAACACAGATACAGACACAGACACACACACACACACACAGACACACACACACACACACACACACACATATATGCACACAAACCAGCAGACTGAAGTGTATATGAAATATTGTCCTTATTTGGTGTCCTTGTCAAAAATCAGCATTTTGGTACAGACAACCTATACTTTGGAATGGTTCAATATGGCAATATTTCATATGGGTTAACCAGAAAATTAAGCTCAGTATCCTCATTTTGCAGAAAATGCATATGTATAACGATTCTTTTAATATCAAATGGAAATATAAATAAGACATTGAAACCAGAGAAGATTCATTATGAGAAAAGAAACACAGAGACAAAATGGAGAAAGACTACAGATGGGATGGATCCGGTGTAAAACAGACCACTGTCACTTAAAAATAGGTACTTGGCTGTGTCCTGTGTGTTATCTACACAACAACACTCGGTTCCTACACTGTCTTCTCCCCACAGGCCTGCTATGACCGTGATGCCACCCTTGGCTGAGCGGCTCCTGCTGCCTTGTAGATTTTCCCAACTACCAACTTCCGTCCTGCCCTCCAGGATGGGCTGCTCACATCAACAGACCAGGACTGAGGCTGGTGCCGGTCAGGATGAGGGCGCCACAGCCCCGCCCCAGCCAAACTCCTGACCTGAAATACTGACATTGATAAAAACATATTTATAAAAACCAGAACCGAGGGCAAAGAAACCGTGCGGTAACTTCCAGATGGCACCCTGCAAAAGAGAAATGGAACTAGAATTGCCCACTAAATCACAAATTCCATCATTCTTTAATATTTATTTTTCGCAAGGGCAAGAACCATGACTCCCTTGTTCAGGGCTGCATGCCCAGAGCCAAGAGATGTCTGCCCAGTGACAGGAATTCAGCATTTGATGTGACAGCAGATTAGAGGTTTGCTATCTTCCAGGCATTGTTCTTTGACTGTACATGATGCCTCTCTCTCTCTCTCTCTTTTTAAGGCAGGGTCTTGCTTTATAGTTCAGACCGGCTCTGAAATCACCCTGGAGCCCAGGATAGCCTCAAAATTCCAGTGAACGTCCCGCTTCAGCCTTCCAAATGCTGACATTACAGGCATGTGCTGCCATGCCTGGCCCTCATATAACCCTCACAACAATCCTATGAGAGGTGTATTCTAATGTGGGAGAAAGTGAAGCATAAGTTGTTAAGCAATCTTCCCAAAGTCACAGAATGAGCCAGTGGCAGATCTGGAGTTCAAGGGCAAATGTTTTGCTTCCAGAACTTTAAGTTAAAATTACGAAATGGAATATTCATGACCTGCAGCCATGTACAAATGAGGGTGACTTGACACTCCCAGCCTGTGATACCAAGGACTGAAGACTCAGGTTCACATGATATGACTGGAAGAACTCTGCATGCAAGTCAGAGCCCTGGGTGCAAATCCTCGCCTGGCATTCCTGTGATGACTGTGGTCAGGTCCTAGGATCTCTTTGCTCATTCCTTTCCCCACCAGGTCAAGCTGGATGTTCACTCGGGTCCCTGTCAGTAGTCAGCCCCAAGTACTAGGGTCACCGTGGGTATAATTCTACATCTAAACAACTATGAGGTACACAGGTGTGTTCTTCCATTATCCACCATCAAAATACTCCCCACAATCAAAGTATGTTACTCAATCAGCCTCAGATTCCTCATCTGCAATTAGGATAGAATAGAATCTACTTCAAAGGATAAAGGTAAAGATTAAAAAGAAGCCTTGCAAAGAGTAACACAGTGATAATTTGACAAATAGCAGCTAGGTGGATTATGGTCCCACCGAATGGGAGGTGAGTCAGGAGGAGAGAAAGATCACTTCAAAGGCCAGACACAGGAACCAAACAGCTGGCCAAATGGGTACTCTGAGACTCAGGTGTCCCATCATTTCCAAGAGGAGATTATACAGTGGCTACACTCCAAAGCAAAATTATTAGATTTTTTTTCTAAACAGATGACATAACACAGACAGGTCTGAGGTAACTTTGGATTGGACGAAAAGAACTATTGTGATGGGGGGGTTCACATCTGAAAGCTAAAAACTAGATACCACCTGCCTTCTGCCAGATGGCCAACAAGCACGTGATATGGACCATCTCCAGGAGTCCTCATGTCCACTGAGGAAGGTACTGTCCCTGTTTATAGAGGAGGCCCCAGAGGCTCCAAAACGTTTCAGTAATTTGCTCAATGTCACACAGCTGCTAAATAGCCACACCTGAACTTAGCCTGACTCGAATCTGGATATTTGACACCCCCGCCGAAGTACAGGAGTCCTCTGTGTCCCCAGACCCACAGAAGCTATGTCCACATCACAGGCAGGTGGTTTTATGGGAAGGCCAGGCGCGCCAGCTTGATTCTGCTGGGCTTAGTCCCCGGTAGCTCTGGGAGCTGCAGACAAGTCATTTAACTTCCCTGAGCTTTTTCTAACCAAAGTCAATGTATCAGATCAGAGTTTTTCAATTCAAGTCTTACAGAACATGAGTCACTTGCATTTTAAACCCAGGAGGTCAGCAATAAGAGAGGAGCTAGGAGACTAGGAGTTGACCTCGTGTACCGAGATTCTGGTCAGCGGAGGGAGTAGCATACATATGTTAGCAAACAGAAGTGATTGCTAGTTCCATCCATCTAGAAGAATCTGAGATTCTACCAAATTTTATGTGACAGGAAAAGGAGAAAGTGAAAAAGAGGAGCTTGGGGGAGGCAAGGGAGAGGTTTTAGAAGGTTCATCTCAAGGTTACGTCCACAGAGCAGCCATGACATACACACTCTGGTTGTTAGCTTGCTTCTAGAGCTGGGGAATGGAGGAGACTGCAGTGAAGGAAGCAAAATCCCTCCTCTTGAAGTGATCCACAGATGCTGACAGAACTAAATTCAGAGGAAAACAGACAGGGATCAACTTGATAGAATCAAACCCCCACTAAAGGTGCTAAAGGTGAATGAGAATGTCAAGAACATTGGCCACGCCTTTTGCACCTAGCTCCTCACTCTGCCATAAGCCATTTTCAGTCTCCAGATCCATTCACTTCCAGGTGGGTGAGCGCCCCTCCCCAGCAGGCTGACCCCAGGCGACCCCCCTGTCACACCTGCACCACATCGGAACAAAGGGGAGCTCTGAGGAAGCACAAGCTTTCTCCTGCTCTTCATTTGTATTTCTGCTTAGAGTCATGGCAAATATTGTTGCATGAGTTTCCAGCTAAGTTTTTAGAGCTCAAAGGATAATCTGCTCCCACAAGAAAGAAAGAGAAAGGAAGAAGAAAAATAGGTAGTGTTTAATTTTTTTTCTTGAAATAAGTCTTTTTTTACCAGAGAAGCAGGACCTGCCAAAGTCTCCATCTAGAAATACTGAGAGAAATAATAACCTTACAGAATTCTTTTTGTATTTCTAAAAGCAAGACTTAAAAGAGTAATCTAGGTCTTCTGACCCCAGGTGATTTTTTTCACATGAAATTGGGCTGCTTCATAAGCCACATTTGCCAGGTGAAAAAAATAATTGCCAAATAATAGGTGCTTAATAAATATTTGTTTTATGAGTAGAAGAACCAAAGAAAGACATCGTGTCAGAAGATAAGTCCTAAGGACTACCAACATTCACCTGGATCCAGGATAGAAAACATGCCATGAAATAAATTAGGCCAGGTGTGGTAGCACCTGCCTATGATCCTATAATCCTAGTACTAGGGAGGCTGAGGCAGGAGGATTGTTGCAAGTTTGAGGCCAGCCTGGGCTACATAATGAGTTCAAGGCCAATCTAAGCTACACAACAACTCTAAAAAAGGAGATCAAAGAGGGTATCAGAAAATGGGACCTCCTTTGTTCTTGGGTAAGAAGAACCAATATTGTCAAAATGGCCATACGCCTACTCTCCTACTATATAGATTCAAGGCAAACCCGATTGAAATTTCAACAGCATATTTCACAGAACTAGAGAAAATGATCCAAAAATTCATCTGGAACTAGAGGAGACCTAAAAGAGCAAAAGCAACTCTAGGCAACACCAACACGGCAGGGAGTATCACAATCCCCAACCTGAAACTATACTACAAAGCCACTGAGATAAAAACAGCATGGTACAGGCAAAGAAACACACCGAGGATCAATAAAACAGACTATAAGATGCAGAAACAACTCTAGACATACCAAGCCACCTCATCTTTGACAAAGGAGCCAAACACTCTCAATGGAGTACCATGCTGCCTTAAAGAAAAACTTGAGACATTTATAGATAAATGGATAAACCTTGAGGCCATACTTATAAGTGAAATAAATAGGACACAGATGTGTAAATACTATATCATTTTTCCAGTGTGAAAAACTGAAGGTGTAAATGAGATCCAAAATGTATGGTGGATATTGTGAAATAGGAAGAAAATGTTCAAAGAAGAAGGGGAAAGGAGTGAGTCAGGGGAAAGCAAAGAAGAAAAAGAAAAATATTTGATTGTAAAAAGGCAAAAATGGAAACAAGATTTATGTATTACAGGGTGGAGGGTTGAAGGGAAGGTTGGTGAAGAGGGAATTAATGAGAATCAGGATACATCATGTACAGGTACAATTCTCAGTGATGAATGTACTCATAATGTTTATCTAAAATACACCCATAAACTCAATAAAGGGAAAAAAATTTTTAAATAAACTACATAGAAAGACACTGTCTTGATAAAACAAAAACAAAACAAAACAAAAAACAAATGAGCCAGTTTTTCCCACCAAGTCAATGGCAAAGAGGTAAAGAAAGATATAAGGAAGTTTTTCAGAATAACATCTATAGATATCGGTGGACCTTGTTGGGATCCCTAACTAAATAGACAACTGTCCAAAAACTTTTTGTGATAAATTAATAAAAATTTATTTTTATTTTTATTTGAGACAAGGTCTTGCTTTGTAGCCCAGGCTAGCCTTGAACTCATAGCAATCCTTCTGCCTCTGCCTCTCGAATGCTGGGATTACATGTGTGAGCCACCACATCTGGCATTGTGATATGTGATACCAGGAAGGACTGAACTCGAGACTTTGCACTTGCTAGACAGACAGCAGAACCACTGAGCTAAATCCCCAGCCCAAAAAGAATTTCTTAACATCCCTTCAATGTAGTCCAAAGTCAAATGGAAAAGAACATATTCATCTTGCTGCTGTGATAAGGCACAGCGGTTTCTTAAAGAGAAAAAACAAAGGCCCTTGTGAGGTGGAGATGTGCCCTGCTCTGGTCTGGGACAGGACACAGCTGGAGTTTGCACAGGACACTGAGAAGCAAGCTGTGCTTAGAATGGGAGACACCAGTGCCTGGGCCAGCAAGTGACAGCGAACAGGGCTGCTGATTATGGTCTTCTACTTTTATAAGGGCAGATCACAAGGTACCATATTTAACGTACTAAATTACACAGCTTAGAAAATTATAATTTCTGACCAGTTCAGGTGAGGGTACAGGGAAAATGATATGACACACTTAAGAGTTACTGGTGACAATAAAAACTACAGTGACATCAAGATATACTACCATATACCAAAAGCAACATAAATCTGCAAACATCTGGGCTCAATCACCCACATGTATAAATTTACCAAAAGAAAATAATCCAAAAGAAGAAAATATCAGTGCACTGTGCTGTTAACAGCGATGAGTTAGAATTAGCTAATAAACGTGGCAATACACTACCCTTTAGGTATATACTGATAGTTTCTCTCCATTATTCTCCTGCAACAACCTGATAAGCGAAGTCCTGCCATCCACATGACACAGACGAAGAAAGCCAGTCCCCAAGATGCAGCTGGGAAGTAGCAGAGCTGGAAGTCCAGGTCAGTGTGGTTTCAGAACACACTTTCCACTCCTGTTCCTGACCACCTTGATGTTTAATTAAATTACAGGACATCTACAGAATGAGTTCCGTGTTAACAGTAACAAATATATTCATGAAGCCAGGCAACAGTGAGACAAAGAATGAAAACTTTAGGAGGACATCTTTGAAATACATATGCATACATGTGGGAAAGAGTTGCAGGAGAAAAGAAAATCAAGCCTGCATTGGAAGGGAAGTCTCCTAATCATGGAACATGGGATGGTGTTATTTTTATAATTAAAAAAGGAGAGGGTGGGTTTGAGGTCCAGCACTCGGGGGAGAAAAGATGAGGGGACGGAACTGTATTGAGGCGCACATGCTGCTAACAGGACCCAGGCTCGTCAGTATTTTCACCCACACCCTCATCTGCCAGCATCTACAAATAAGCTCTTCTTTTTTAGGAACCTACTGAAGCTAAAAGAAGAGCTATTTATCTTCTCCCCCTCCAAATAGCTTTCCCAGTGACCTCTACCAGGAATTCATCTGCTTTGATCAGGAAGCAAGAATTATTCTGTAGTTTTCTCTTGCCACTGACGCAGAACAAAATGTTATAATACAAGATGAATGTCTTAAATGTACCACAAGAGAAAAATGACAACAGCTTAATCCAGCCTACAAAGGATTGTTTCATGATTGCGTTTCTCTCTAAATATCATGAGATCTTCTTGCAGGTCATTTGTTTCTAGTGTGACTGGGAAAAAAGGACCAGAAAGCTGCAGATCAATTCTGCTAATCACGCGCCAGCCCAGGGACATCTATCTGCATCTCCCAGACCACCAACCGTCTCAGATCCTACTGCACAGCCCAGCATTCTATATCCCTTTCCTCTTCCTCCCCTGCATCTTCCCACTGGTTCCCAGAGACAGTTTCACGGTCGCAGTTTGGAGGTGAAAGCGCTCTGGAATCTGTGAAATGCCCCCCAGATGGGAAGTTACCCTAATTAAAAGGGTAATATGTGCCCTTGTGTATTTCTCCGGCCGTAAGTGAATTCCAGAGATGTTCACTTGGGAGACGGGAAGCCCAGTGAAGCAGACCCCAGTTTACTTTATCTGCCAGAACCAAGGTTGCCATAAATCAACAGCCAAGCTTCTGTAATGCCCTTGGGAGCATCAGGACCTCAGAAGGGCACGAGTGTGGATGCCAAACCTCACCCCCACCAGGGAGTCTGCGTGGCACTCGACCGTGCCTGTCACCAAGATAACAGCTTCATCTTCCGTAGGAGTGGTGAGAGAGAGTTGTGCAAAGGATTTCCCTTGTAAGAGCTGGACAAAGAGACAAGATCTTGAGAAAAGCTTGAAAATTGACTGAGCCAAAGACCCGGCTGGCGGCAAAG
Source organism: Petromus typicus (assembly GCA_004026965.1). NCBI lineage: Eukaryota > Metazoa > Chordata > Mammalia > Rodentia > Petromuridae > Petromus > Petromus typicus. The sequence goes on from PVIR01011208.1 coordinate 44,176, forward strand.
GCAGCGCCCATGCCGCAGACCCTCGAGGGAGCTCATACTCCTTTCACTGAGGATTCTGCCAAAGCTACCGTCTTTTGTGGCTTCTGGATCTCAGAGGGAAAACACAAAAGACAATTTGCTGAGCAGACAGAGAGCTTTAAACATTTCAAGTTCAAACACGTGGAATTCCAGGAATTAGGAAGACAGGAAATGGCAAGGTGCTTTTCAAACCACTGCAAAAAAAAAAAAAAATGTTTAACTTACATGTTGGTAATAAAAATGCATATTTTGCTGTGGTGGCATTTACTTAGGAGGAATAAGAAGTATTTTTATGCGTGGTAAGGATGGGCAGTAACAGTGACGCCAGGACAGTAATAGATGGTTGGGTTATGAGCACCCAGCCTTTTTTGACCACTGACTGGTAGCATCGAGCTGAGCATATGGAAGGTATCACTTCCTTTTATCTCCATGACAACCCTGGGAATTCAGTCTTCCTAATGATTTCCTTCATAGGTGAGGAAACTGAGTTACAGCAGGCTCTATAATTTCTCTGAGGTCACAATGGCAGGCTATAAATCAAACCGAGATCTGCTCAGGAGTCCAGCCTGCGAGCCGTCACTGACACACAGGTATGTAATTACTGGGTCTCACAGACTGCTGCTCTTTGGTGAACATTACTGACAATTATCAAGTTCAGAGCTGTTGGCCAAGCTGGTCAACATCCTGCCTGCTTTGCCTTTCTTCCTACAGGTAAAATGAAAAGGATGTACCATTACCCAAGCTATTGAGGGACCAGTCGGCATTTCCTAAAAAAAGAAGGGGGAAAGAGTAGAAAAACGCAAGGAGTTTTTCTTTACTTACGGTTCAACAACAAGAGCTACTATGCATGAGGTGTCTCGGAGTAGAACTCTTTAGAGGCATCACCTGTGGGTATATCTTTCTGAGCCTCCATTTCCTTGCCCACAAAATGAAGATGGAAACAATACCTCTTCATAAGGCTACTGTAAAAACTGTGTGAGATGAAGCCCAGAAGATGGACACAGTGCTGAGCACAAGTAAATATGAGTGTCTATATCTCACGTGTGAGGCTGACAAGCGCGGCCATGTCATTTCATCACCGGGACCAGCTGCAGTTCATGCCGCACTCTGCACACAAGCTCAGAACGTTCAGGAATGGGAGACACTTCCCAGTGACATTCACAAATGCGCTAATTACAGAACCTCACACATTTGAGATCTCGTTCTTTTTTCAACCATCACCAGTGGTCAAGAAGGGGAAGGAGGGCTGGGGATATAGCTCAGTGGTTCTGGTGCCTGTCTTGCAAGCGCAAGGACCGGGTTTGATCCCCAGTAACCACATAACAATACTGGGTGAGGAGACTCACCCCAGCAGCAACCAGTACCACATACCACAGTGCTGGGCGTGGTGGCTCACGCCTGTAATCCCAGCACTCAGGAGGCAGAGGCAGAAGGATTGCTCTGATGTGAGTTGGAGGCTGAGCTCAGGGCCAGCCTGAACCACAAAGCGAGACCCTGTCTTAAAAAACCTTAAAAAAAAAAAAAAGAAAAGAAAAGAAAGGGAAGGAATCTCTGTTCTTTTCTTCTGCAATTCGATAGGATATTCCATTCAAAACTCAGAAACCCATCATCAGTAAAAGACAGGCAATAATGTGTTCTGCTTTGGTTTTACTCTGTAACACTGCTGAGAAGCGACAAATGCTATTGCTGTTGGGGATCACGTGACAGGAAGTCAGGAAGCCTTCACTCCTTAAGGCTTAACAGAGTTACACTGTTCCATTCAGTTCTTCCACTGCTTGTGCTGTTGGCACCTGGAGCTGATTATTTATGAGTTCAGAGAACACGTAGTGTATGCTGAAGTGTACTCTGGGGCTTTGGCTTACTAACTAACATCCATTCCTCCCTCCTCCTACAAGTTTATTTTAGGAAACTGCCCTTCCTCAACTCGGAGTGCTGATGGTTTCGGTGGGACTGGCCCACTCCTTGCAGGAATGAATGTGATTCAGGCCTGAGCAATTAGCAGCCCTCTCCCTCTGATCATGAAGGACCTCCAGAAGAGGCATGGCCACCCCGCTTGGGAGTCTGGCAGGAACACGAAGACAAGAAAGCCCCACAAAGTTAGTCTCCAGTGTGTAAGCTCGGCAATGCTCTGGTGACCATCCTTCTGCTAGAAGGGGAGAGTGTATCTGAGAAGGGCAACAATAAAGTAAGATAAAGGCTGAAAGGAGAACAGTGACATTCTCAAGGAAATTAGGCCCTTGGATCCAGTCCTGGCTGCAGCTGATACTTCCCAGGACTTTCTGTTACTTAAGTGTAAACTCCTTTCCTGCTTAAGAGAATTCAAGTTGTACTTCTGTCACTTACACCTGGAATTTAAGGGACAGCAGACTACTTACGAGTTAAGGGCACGGGCTGGGTAGTCCTGGCTCTGCTACTTTCTGGTTTGGGCCTTGGGTAAGCTCCCTCACCTGCTCACACCTCCTTTGTCATCTACAAGTGGGGATTGCAACAGTGACCATCTCTCAGGGCGGGCGTGAGGAGGACACATGTGAATGCACGCAGTGAGTGCTTGTCACACGGCAAGTGCTTGGTGTTTGTTGTGAACTTTCACAGGTATACTGTATAAAACTCACTTTGTTGAATACAACGAACTCAACTTACGAACTTTCTGGCACCAAACTCATCAGGAACTTAATGTAATATTCAAGACAGATTTAGAGCTTGGAGACACAACTGAATCTCAAGCTCTCGCAGATATGTAGAGAGCCATGTAAAGTATAACAAACACAAGGAATGTCAAAATTATTATAAAAAGAGTCAGGGATTTAGCTCAGTGGTTCCAGCCCCTGCCTTGCAAGCAGGTCCCTAGTTCGATCCCACATAACCACATACCACAGTGCTGGGCATGGTGGCTCATACCTATAATCCCAGCACTCGGGAGGCAGAGGCAGAAGGATTGCTGTGAGTTCGAGGCTCATCTGGGCTACAAAGTGAGCTCAGGGCCATCCTGAACTACAAAGTGAGACCCTGTTTCAAAAAAAAAAATTATTATAAAAAGAAGGCCCTATACTTCTCCAACCTATACACATTGCTATATTTACAACAACGAGGAGACCACGAGTGTGGGAAGTGACTTCCTTAAAATTGGAGATTCTCAGTGGTATAATTAAGATTCTACTTTAGATATAAATGGTTCCAAAAGATTGACAGAATTAAACAATACCTTCACTTCTCAAGGCTTAACAGAGTCACACTGTTCCATTCAGTTTGATTTATAAGCAAAGAAACAATGCATCCAACTAAATACTTAGCAATAGAAAAAGATGCCCAGAGCAGCGGGCTCCAAAATCCCAGCCTTAAGGCTAAGTGCTCACTCTGATCCTAAACTGAAAATTGCCCTCTGTGGTGGCTGGTTTGTGAGCAGGAAAAAGTCGCTGCAGGATCTAAATGAATCTTTACCACATGTTGCGGTGGCTCTTCCCTTTTGTCAACCAGAAAGGTTGAAGAGATCTCACAGATTCTTTGTGCGGAGCTGGTGCAGCCCAGTTGCCATCAGGCCAGGGCCTGCAGCAGCGAACGCCGTCTCCTTGCACACTGCCCGAGAGCTTTTCTCACCTGGCAGAAGCTGCTCCCTGTAGCCAGCCTGTCTGGCAAATGACAGATATGCCAATGCCCCCATGTTACCCAGCTATCAAATGCCCAGAGCTGGAATTTTTAGGGTGCTCTAG
>PVIR01011209.1:0-33132 GCA_004026965.1 Petromus typicus
TTAATACCTTCCCGACATTGCATTATAGTTTTGAAAGATGTTACTATTGGGGACAACTGATAGAAGGGTACAAAGACTTCTTGTATTATTTATTCAAGAAATATATTCTTGGGCTAGGGATTTAGCTCAGTGGTCCCAGCACCTACCTTGCAAGTTCAAGGATCTGGGTTTGATCCCTGGTAACCATATACAATGCTGGGCGTGGAGACTCACTCCCACCAGCAATCAGAACCACATACCACAGTGCTGGGCATGTTGGCTCATGCCTGTAATCCCAGCATTCCTGAGGCAGAGGCAGGAGGATTGCTGTGAGTTCAAGGCTGAGCTCAGGGCCAGCCTGAACTACAAAAGCAAGACACACACACATACACACACACACACACACAGAGAGAGAGAGAGAAAGAGAGAGAAGAAGGAAGAGGAGGAGGAGGAAGAAGAAGAAAGAAATGCATTCTTCATACAATGAACTTACATATTTAACTAAAAATGGAAATTTATTTAATCACACTATCTCTAACAACAGTGATTATTGATTTGTCCCAAAAGGAAACTAAATCCAGTTAATCACAGTCAATATGAAAACACTTCAAGGATAGAGACATTGATGCATTAAAAGAAAAGACAAGTAGAAACACTGATCACGCAAACACTAACAGATAATGACATCATATTTATTGGTATCAGGAGAATTATACTTCAGAGGATAGAATGTTGTAAAGTGTAAAGAGGGGCAGCATAAAGAGGGGCCGAACATAAAGATTAATGAATCAATTTTCCAAGAAGACCTAGGGATTCTAAATGATTATTTATTTGATACAAGAACTTCAGAAAACTTTAAGAAAACCTCATTAAACAGTATGGAGAACCTACAAAATTGTTGGAGAATTCAGTGCTGCTTTTTCATTAAATGATACAATAAGTGATAGAAAATCAGGAAACATGCAGAATTTGTATGAGCGTTATAAACAAACTAGATCTAAAGGACATTATAAATGACATGCCTACTAGTGGAAGAATGTACTCTTTTCCCAAACATACATATCATACTCATATTTACTGTGATAGAACATGATAGGACAAGAGACAATCTGAAAGGGACAAAAATTCCACAAAGCATGACATTTAAAAAATAAATTGAGTTTATTAGTACAAATTAGGAGTGCAAACTGATCACATCCCTCTTTGAGAATTTGTACCTGTACATGATATATATCAATTCTTATTTTCCCCATTCCCCTTCCTTCCCTTCAACTACTAACCCCCATATACATAAGCTATGTTTCCATCCAGAATGTATGATAGATATTGTGAAATATAAAGAAAATGCTTAACTGGAGAAGGGAACCGGGCGGGGGCAGGAAAAAAAAAGTAGGAAAAGACAAGTTTGATGCTAAAAATGAAAAAAACAAAGAACGTTCTAGACTGTACTGGGATTCAACTAAAATCAGTGGGAGTTATGGAAATTTTTTAATAATTGGAAATGAAAAAAATTATAAACAAGAAAAAGTTCAGAGAAGTCTTAAGGGAAAATTGAAAATATTTTTACAATAAGTAAAGTAAAATTCTAACAAAAGCATGAACTTGAAAATGCAACAAAAATAGTTGCTGAGAAAAATTTAGATTAGACTCTTACATTAGAAAAGATATCAGATATGTAAGATATTTCAACTTTAAAATGAAGAAAAAATACAAACGCAGAAAAGCATAAAGAATGAAATAATAAAAATATAGTAAAAGAAGAGCAACATTAGAGAAAAAAATGAAATAAGAAATGTGGATAATTTGAAAATATCAGTCACTGAACAGACCAAGACACTTTCCACTGGACAGATCAAGAAATTGTTAGAAGAGAATACAGAAATTACTAATTTGGAAATGAAGGAATCAATTACTGACCTATAGACCTTATGTATAAGGGCAATAAAATAATATAAACAACTATGTGTCTAGAAAGTCTAAAATTCTGTTGAACTGAACAACTTACAAGCTATAAACTACTCAAACTCACTCAAGAAGAAATAATCAGCACTACCCACTGCTTGCTATAGTAAGCAAGAGTACAGATAAAAACTTCCATAAAAACAGCCTCATGCCCAGAATATCTCAGCTATGAATTCTGCCAAACATTTGGAGAGCGAATAATAAAATTTCCAAAGAAATACTCTGGGAAACACAAGAAGAGATATATTTTTGAATTCAGTGTATGAACTACCATTATTCTCCTGCCACTCAAAGCAGAAAATGACAATATAAGAAAAATAGCACAAAGTACAAGCTAATCTGAAGAGATTGGGTTTTATTTTAATTAATTAATTAATTTATTTATTTATTTATTGGTACCAGGGACTTTTGGGGACTTCGTGTTTGTGAGGCAGGCACTGGAACCACTGAACTAAATCCCTGGTTCTACAAACTAATCATTTCACAACTCAGAGCAGTAATACTAAAGAAAATATTAACAAATCTGATGTGATAATTTATAAATAGATAATTTATTGTAAACAAAAGGAATTCAGTATGAAATGCAATGATGTTTCAACATTCAAATATTAAAAACTTTCATATATCAACCAGTTTAATGTACCATCAGTGGACCAAAAATAATTAGGTAATTATTAAACATATGCACCCAAAACATTTACCCTTCTTACTATCCCAAAAAGTGAAAGCTAATGAAATGAAACAAAAACAGAAATACAAAAAAATCACAAACTGAGACAAGAAGGAAAATACAAAGCTAACTATTCTCAATTGATCTGGTAGGTTAAGTAGAAAATCTCAAAGTTTTTATGAAAAATTTCAATAATTAATAAATTAATAAGAATATATGAAGGTTATGACATACAAAAATCAACATACAAAAATAAACCAGATTTCTTTAAAAAGTTAATGAACATGAGAACTATTAGGTCAGAAAATATTGTCATTTATAATGTTCTCATTCTAACAGTACTACTTAGCCAATGAGAGCAAGGAAATGTATGAAGATGTATACTGTGGAAAGCAAAAAATGTGATCAATATTCCAAGACCATAAAAATGGAAACACATACCATGTTTTTCATTGAGAGATGCAATAGAATTGAAATATTAGTTTTCTGTAAATCCATCTATAGGATCAGTGAAGCCACCATCAAATTCACATCAACATTCTTTACGATATTGAAATTCTTATTTCAGAGCATGTACGGAAATATTAAGGAACTAGTATCACTGAATGATTTTTAGAAAGTAAAACAGATTTGGTGATTTACATCTCCTAATGTTAGATGTTCTCAAAGGCTACTGTAATTAAAACACTGTAGTATTGGTGAAAGGACAGACAGAGATCAATGGAAAAAATCAGGAAATAAATAGACCATTGCAGTATTGTCAATTGATTTTGGCAGAAAGGAAAAGACAATCCGGTACAGAAAAATCATGTATCTGCTAGAATAGCACTAGCTATGCAGCCCCGAGAACTCTCCTGAATCTTGGGTGCTGGAGATTCAAATGGAATCAACATTCTGGAAAAAAGATGGTAGTTTCTACTGAAGTTAAACATCATTCAGTCTAAAGACAGAGCAACTCTAAGTGTCCAAAGGAGAGAAAAACACTCGCATATGAAAATCCACATACAAATGTGTAAAGTAGATACACTTGTATCTGCCCCACATTGAAAACCCAAATTTTTGTCAGTACGTACATAAAGACACCATGACGCTGAAACATGGGACATGTGACATCCAAGAGGGACAAGCTCACTTATGGGAATTTTGCATGGTCATGCTACAGGAAAGAAACCCTTCATGAATGGTTCCACAGTATGTGATTCCATGTATATGATAGGTTGCTAAAGGTGAAAATACAAGGCTAAGGAACAGATGAAATTTGCTGACATGTAGCAGTAGGAAGAATTTCTGAAGGGAGTTTGAATTACTGCTCATCTTGTTTTTAGTTGTGGGTACAAGACGTATACATCAGCTAAAACATATAGCTTTTGCACAATAATAAAAGTTATTTTATCAATAATGCACTCTTCAATATTTTGCAAAGAATGTAGCAAATATAGAAGCTAAAACAATTACAGTATTCCACTTGGACCTTGGCACACAAATAGTTTTCTATAAGTGTTTTAAAATGATTATTATTAAACATCAATACCATGTTCATAAAATTTCCTTCTTTTCATAATTTATTTTTGTAGGCAATTGAACATGAATAATATTTGAAATATATTTAATCATACTTATGATGTCTAACATTGTATTTTGATGTTTGTGTACATGGCAGGTTAAATCCATTATCTGGCCTCCATCATTTCATATTCTTACTTTTTAATGTTGGGAATGCCTCAAATTTCCCCCTTTGACAACTGTGAAGCATACAGTACACTGACTCTAAATATAGTAACCATAGCATTCAATATATCTCTTGACCTTGCAATGCCTCTTTTCTATTCATTGTTCTGACCTCTCGGACTCCATCTGGATTGTATTCCACTTTGCAGTTTTCATAGCTCATATCACCAACTTTCTTCTGTCTCTTAACTTGATTCTGGGTAATCCTAATGTTCAATACCTACTTCAAAAATGCGTGACATTAGTCTGTATTAAAGTTACAGACATTGACAGTTTTAAATTATCAATAATCATTTCATTCCTAAAACTTCTATCTAGCTCTTTTTGAAGAACCCTATGATACAGTATGTCAACTCAATATTTTTATTTTATTGTTATTCATTTATAATTTTCTATTTCCTACTGGTGATTCCCATATCTGAAATCAATAAATGTCTCAATCTGTTGAATATTGCTTCTGCCAATTCTTAACAATAGTAATATAATGAGTTCATATTATTGCTTATGACTTGTAGAAATTCTACTTATTGAAGTTACTTTCCTCTAGGAATTTGTTTGCTGCTTCTAGGAATCAATAAATGCCACTAACTGAGGGTCACATTTGGAAGTCCTGATTTAAAAGTTAAAGTGAGAATTCCAGAGTAATCCCTATCCCACCCTTTTTGCTGTGGCTTCAGAAATAGTTTCCTAGCAACCCTTACAGACACTTGTCTCCAGGGAAATCTTTGAATCTTTGCATGCGTTCAATTCTCATTTTTCAGGGGATTCTATCATTTTTTACTTTTTCTTTCATAGATGGTACATATTTTCACAGACCTCAACAAGAGATTAAAAATAGCATTGCTGTAATTTCCTCCCAGGAACTAGTTATAACACAAGGTGAGTTCAGATTAGCCCATCAAATATAATTTTAATTCCATTTCCACTTGGAAATGGATCATCATTTTATAAAACATTATAGGCACTTAGACACAAAATACAACAAATCATACATAGAAGGTTCAAATTTAACTAATAAATATACTTTTCCAGTAAATATATAGCAGTAATTTACAAGTACAAACTAGCTTAGCTGGGTATTGGAAATACAATGGAAGCCTTCAAAATGTTATCAACTAATATAATTCTTCCTTACCAACATCATCGTGCTAACTACCATTATCAGTGCTATTTCCAAATATTTGTTGAGAGTTTTATAATAAACTTATACAGAAGTAGACTGCATTATTACTGGATACACAAAAATTACTCATATGATCAGTAAATATATACAAAGGAGAAAGTGGAGGTGCTGCAAAGAGGTCTGAATTGAGATTCCAGTCCCTTGGATTTCGTTTCAGTGCATCCACTGTGCGATCTAATGAGTAATTCTATTTTTGTACTTCTGTTCTCTCATTTATAAAACAATAATGTTGATATGAATCATGGTTTATTTTTGCATTACTATTTTGTGCTCATATAGTTTTGATCTATGAAAATATATAAAATATATAAAATGCAAATTGGAATACAATCCAGATAGAGTCCCAGAGGTCAGAACAATGTATATACACACGCGCACACACACACACACACACACACACACACATATATATATATTATATAATATATAATATAATATAATAAAATATAATATAATATATATTATATTTATATATAATATTATAATATATAATAATATTATATAATATATAACATTATATAATAATATTATATATTATAATATAATATGTAATATATATTATATATAATATAATATATAATATCATATATATTATATAATATATATTATATTATATAATATATATGATATTATATATTATATCACAATATATTATAATATATAATATTATATATAATATTATATATAACATAATATATTATAATATATAATATATATAATATATATATTATATATATGTGTGTGTGTATATTCATATATACATACATATATATATGTTTGTATTCATTAGTCAATTCTATATGTACTTACTATGATATCAAGTACTTACTACTTGTTATTTCCTTTCCCTGAAGAGAAATACAATGCAAATAAGGAAACTCCTTGCTTTTGAGGCACTACTTAGCAAATAGGAGAGGCATGTATGCAATAAACTGCCACTGTATTGAGCCATAACTGAAAATAGATTGAAGGACCTAAGTCAGGAGAATTCTTCTTGGATGACCTTTCTAATACATACCTCATGTCACTTGATACAATTCTTTGCCCCACTTTACCAATAAGAACTCTGGAGCTAAAAAAATTGATGGAGATGCTTCTGACCACACAGGCAGAATGCTATGGCTATAGCACCAAGGAGCCTGTATCTTGAATTTAGACCCTGGATTCTCTTACTCTATCACAACTGCTGATATTCTGTGATTCTGTAGCTCCATGGATCATTATAGAAGCTGCCTGAGCTGAACTTCAACAGACAACATGGCCCTGAAGACTGTAAGGGTCCCTCAGATTTATGGAAGGAAAATTCCTGGCCTTAGGAATTTCATAGAACAGAGCACAAGGAGGCAAGAAGGTGCTTAGAACAGGCCTGGAGGTAAGCTGGAGAAAAGAAAGTTCTTTCCTGGCTGTGGTATTCCATGAGGGGAGAGGGAAGACCTCATGGGATCCGTGCAAGTCATTTAGAACACGGCTTAATTAGAATATTCTGCCTAGAGTCTCTAAAGTGAAACTTTTCTTTAAGTAGCCAAATCCAAATTGCTATCTAGCATTGAAACTGGATTTTCTCTATGTGGATTTCCACTGCAACAGGTAAAAGCATTTTAAACTGAAAATGGTCCCCCAATCTCATCTCCTTGTTCCATCCACCATATTTTCATGTGAGTTTTCAAAGCCAGTTTCCAGGGGCAGAAATCATTGTTTGATTTTATTTTTTTAAATTGCGTTTAGCCGTTCTGAGTATAGCAATGTGGTAAAGCTGAAATAGCACAGGAACATTGATGGGCTTTTGTCACTAATGCAATGGGAAATGGCTGGAAAGAATAAGCCCCATTGGAGAGAGATGCATTCACGTTTTGAGGCAATAAAGTATAACAAAAACTGGAAATGGACACTCATAATAAAACCTGAGGGAATCACCGCAATTTGTTCCTTTTCTTTTACTAAGAAATAACTTTAGTTCTTGGTTGATTTTTGAAGAGATGTGAGATTGTTTTTTTCTCCCTCCTTCAATTTGATTTCTTTGTAACTGCTGCAGTGTTTTATCACATGAAGGATGGATATTTCAAGAAATGACCCACATTGGCATTATATTTATTACTTCATAATATGGCTATTGAAGTTCTGATGTTCACACTCTAAAGAGCTTTCTGGGAAGATTTCCCATCTGCCCTAGAAATATGAGTGGACCAAAGCTATCCACAGGAATCTGGCAGGACCAGCCTCAGAGAGACAGGAGGCAGCAGATGTCTTCTGGTTTTCTGAGATTCCTTCTTTATCTATTTCCTTCCTTAGGCAGTGTCTGGAACAGTTTTATAAAAAGAACAGTGGTTTAATACTTCATGCAGTTTAGCAGTGTGGGTACTTTGGAGGTGACTGTCTTATTTGATTTTTATCATCTCAGGGGTGGTGTACTTTCACCAAAATGCAAAGGCATTTTAGGCTGTCACTTGAGTTCTTTGCTAGCGGCACCTACTGCTTATCCATTTTCCCTTGCAACTATAAAATGGGAATTTATAGTGACAAGAGAGAGGTGGGTTTATATGCTAATAGGAACTTTAGACTCCCATAATGCTGTAAGTGGTCAAGTTTAAAAAGCAGAACAAGAACCTATTCCAACAGGTCTTTGTGAACCAAGTACTGATCTAGAAAGTACTGTGGAGCACAGAATAGTTCATGTAGATTAGAAAGTGAGATCTTCAAATCAGGGTGATTTCAAGACAATTCAACCCTTGTAAAATAGGAGAATAAAAGAAAGCTCATGTTTAAGAGCCTTCACCAATAATTACAGAAGTTACTAGCTTTGTGTAATTCTTTAGTTCTATGTTGTGCTTCTGAAGGAGAGAGAAAATAGCCAGAAATATAATGATGTGCTCTTTTCTGCACTGCACCCCAAATTGGTGTCTTGGACCCATGAATATGAAGTCTTGAGGAAGTCCCATGAGCTAGTTTATCTCATCTTGTATTTCCATTACCTTCCCTTACAAAGTTTAACCTTGGCCTCCTTTTTCCTTCTACTTTTAGATAAGTGCTTCTTTCTCCCTAAGATGTACAAGGGCCGGGACTTTCTCCTACAGAGACAGTTTAAAGATCTCCTAGCTTCAAACACCAGCTGTATGTGTGTGAATTATGAATTCCAGAATTAACTAGCTCCAGAATTGGCTGGTTGACTAAGTAGCCTCTGGACCCTTGAGTACTCCCTGGAGTCCAAATGTTTCCAGAAATAGGTGGTCATGTCAGTATCTGGGGCAGGTGTGCCCCATTCTTCTGCCACGCTGACAGTCTTGTTTATTTCACAGCAGCCACACACCTGATCTTGACCCTACATTGTCCTTGCAATTTGGAAGTCAAAAAAGCTATTTACCTTACAAAGAAGTAGAGTTACTGGTTTGAACTACAGCAGTGACTAACAAATTATTTTTAAAGCTACACAACGTATCATGATTATTCAGATCCTCATTCTAAATAGCTATCAGATTTTTCCCTTAGGGATCATAAAAAACAACCTCTGCATTTGAAGTTTTCTTGTATCTTAGTTGTGGCAATATTTTCATTTCCTTTTCTTCATAAGGACTTAAGGATTTAAAAAAATTTTAAGAGAAAAACATGTGTTTAGAAACAAAACAAAAACATTTAAAATTGTATCTCTGCTAAAAGATAAAGATTTCTTTTCCTTTGGCCCAATTGCGACATAGTTTAAGTGATTTCAGCATTGTTTCTACCTTGTATTCTTACCAATACAGAAAAATAACACTTAAAATAAAGACATTACCTGCATATACATTCAGTGTTTGAATGGTGCTCCTAATACATATAAAATGTTTAAAATGATATATGTACACAATAAAAATAATTTCAATTACATTAGTAATTAAAGTTTTAAAATTAACCTCTTCATTCCTTTCACATTCTTGTTCAAAGCATATTATATTTAGTTATTCTGATAAGTAGCACCATTATTAAGTTAGACACAGTGATAGAATATCCAACAACTCATGAAGATTTAACTTTTAATAGTGTTTGAAAGTGAGACGCTTGAAAGTCGATGAGACTTAGAGGATTCATGAAGGGAGGAGCGCCCAGCCAGGCATCACTGCCTTTGTAAGAAGTGGAAGAGATCAAGGCATTTTTTTCTCCACCACCACTCCTGACCCCATGTGTGAGCATTCAAGACAACGTGAAGGTGGCCGTTTCCACCTTCAGAAGGAAGAGCCCTCACCAGGGACTAGGTCATCCAGGCTCCAGTGCAAAGTAAGCATCTGCTGTGCAAAACCCCCATTTAGGTATTTGTCTGGTAACACGAGAAAACTAATGCAGGTGGTTTCGCATGTGACAATGTGCTGGGGAAAGTGAGAAATTTTATTTAAACACACTATATTTTCATCTTTTCCTTTCCTACCTTGGATTATCTTGGTCATATTATTACTTCTCATTTTAGTTGATATGGTATAAATATTTTACCATTCATTTCACAGTCTATAAAATATAAAAAAAGTATTTATTGACTTCTCATTATATAGGGTGCGTATATATATACTACCAACTCTAAATTGATTCTAATCTCTTCATCTCTAAAGTTGGCTGGATTTCCCACCATATTGTTATTTAACTATTATAAATGTGTACTTTTTTAAATCTGCCCATGAAATATTTTTAAGGAAAAGTGTAATGATGAACCTCAGGAAGTTAACATTATGTAGTTTTATTTATATCAAAATCAAATAGTGTATATCGATGAGGGGAAATACAGACCTATTTCACTAAATCTGTGATGCCCAAACGAGAATATTTAAATCAAGGTCAAAGTAATAATTTTTCCATAAGAGACCAACACATGAGCTGTAAGAGCAGAGACTGATATATTTTGACAGTTAATATATTTTTCAGTGAGGGATATCATACCGGGTATCTATTATGTGTCCCTGGAGACCCAGCATTATGGTCTAAAATAAGTCTTTCCTACTAAAGGACTTAAAAGTTGTTATTCTCAGATATTTTGTCACATGATTAGAACACTGATTAATGCACTTGTTCAATTCATATTCCAAACCACGACTGAACAAGAGTCTCAGAACCTTTTTCTCACTCTTTCAGCTCTTGGCATTTCAAGTAATTTTTTAATCCTTTCTAATAAATGTCATATAGCATTTTATTGTGAGTTTACTTTGCTTTTTCTAAGTTACTAATGATACTAAGCACCATTTCACAAAATTTTTTTACATTCCAATATCTTCTTTGACATAGTATCATTCATATTTTTGTCATTATTAAAATGTATTGTTAGTTATTATTAAATACTGAGAATTCTTTACATATGTTTGATGCAATTTCTGTATCTTCTATGTATTTTGTAAATATTTCTCTTAGCCTGTGGCAATATATTCATTTAATTAACAACATAATTTTACTTATAGTTACATTTTAGTAGTAGTTTGGACAGCAGAGTTTTGAATTTTGTGATCTCCAGTATGTCAATAGTTTTATGAATCATGCTTTTTTGCATTATGTCCAAATGTGTTTTCTTTACAGTAGAAAAAATTACTTCCTCTTTTCAAAGTTTTCTAGTTTGGAGTTAATTCTGTGATTTATTTATTTATTTATTTTTTGTTTTTGTTTTTGGTGTCAGGTATAGGTTGAAGTTCGTGTTCTTGTATAGCATCATTTATTGAAAAGACTTTGTATTAAGCTGCTTTCTATACCTTTCTAAAAAATTATTTGCTGCATATATATTGCATAACTTCTGCATCCTGTTTTCTTTCATTATCTAGGTGCTTACCCCTGCCTACTACTGCACTGTTTGGGTGACCAGAGATTTTTACTGGGCCTCAAAAGTTGTTCTATTTTGAAGTATTTTGGTCATTATAGGTTTTGTTTTGTTTTGTTTTCCATATACAATTTAAAATCACTTATAGAAATAAATGTTAAGATTTTCACTGGAATTTCATACAAATCATTTCATTTATATATGAATTAATGTTGGGAGAACTTACATTTAACAATTTTTGGGCTTTTCAGTGTACGAACTTAATATCTTTGTCCATAATTTTATCTTTGACTACTTTCATCAGTGTTTAGTAGTATGCAGCATATAGTCTCTGCTCATATTTTTTAGATTTATAACTAAATTTTAATGTTTTTACGACCTATTACATAATATAGTATTCCTTGGTAGGATATAGAAATGTGTTGTACCTGTGTTTATTGACCTTGTAGTTTGTGACTTTACTTAAATTCACTTATTGGTTCTCTTCAGTATTTCTAGTCTCTTTAGAATTCTGTAAGTATCAATCTTATATTTCTAGGTAAAGTTTCATTGGCCATGATATACTATCTTTTCTACTTATTACTGCTTTACGCTAAATTTTTCAAGTGAAGATTCTCCCATGCATGTTCAGTGTTCATAAGGATTACTGGACTCTAGTTTCTCTCTCTCTCTCTCTTTCTTTCTTTTGATAATAAAACAATATTAGTTTCTTAAAATTAATGGGAAAAATATTTTTTAGCTCTAACTTCAGGAGAGTTTTTGTAGAAGTGATATTTTTTATTCTTTTTAAAAATTTAATCTTTATTGGTATATCATCATCACATTCAACATTGAGAGTTTGTACCAGAATATGGCATGACTTGATTCTCATTTTTCCCTTTTCTCCCCGCCCTGCAACCCCCACCCTCTATATACATAATATTTGTTTCCCTTTTTCTTTATTATTACCACATTAATTTTCCTCTCATTATTTACCCCTACACTCTCTTCCCTTTTAAATATTTTCTATTTCACAATATCAACTATACATACTACAAGTCATTTACAATTTCATTTTCTCATACCAGAGAAAAGATACTACATTTATACATCTGTGAGCTGTTTATTTTGCTTATGAGGACAATCTCAAGGTACATTCATTTGAGTATAAATGACTCAATCTTATCATTTTTAATAGCAGAATAATACTCCATTCTATAAAAGAGCCACATCTTGGAGAAAAATAAGGAAAGTTACAAATCCATGAGACCTAACAGAGTCAACCCATTGGGCCAAACAAGAAACTAATGGGAAAAGGGCAAAGGAACAATAACAGAACCAAGAACAAGAAAACATGACAGCAATAGATTTGCTTATATCAGTCATAACCATTAATGTCAATAGACTCAATGTGACAATTAAGAGATACAGACTGACAGAATGGATCAAGAAGCAAGATCTTACAATCTGCTGCATACAAAACACACAAAATTCAGAATGAAACCCATGGACTGAAAGTAAAGGGACGGAAAACCATACTCCATGTGACAGGAAACAGAAAAAAAAAGGAGGAGGGGTGATCTTATTTGCAGACAGAATAGACTTCAAGCCAAAACTGATAAAGAAAGATAAAGAAGGACCCTATCTTTTAATATAGGGAAAAATACAGAGAAAGACATAACAATATTAAATATCTATGCACTGAATTCTAATGCATCCAACTATATAAAACAAACACTAATGGACATGAAAAACCAGACAAACACCAATACAATCATAGTAGAGGACCTCAATACACCACTATCACAAAGAGACAGATCGATTGGACAAAAAGTAAATAAAGAAATACTTAAGCTAAACCAGATTCTTCAGCAAATGGAATTAATAGAGGCCTACAGAGTATCTCACTTCACAAAGTGAGAATTCATATTCTTTTCAGCTGATCATGGATCATTCTCCAAAATAGACCATGTGCTGGTTCATAGAACAGGTTTAAGTAAATTCAAAGGGACTGAAGTTATCCCTTATATTCTGTCAGACTGCAGTGCCCTGAAATTGGAGCTGAATAGCAAAAGAAATTCCAGGATCCTCACAAACATGGAAAGTGAACTACACTCTGCTGACCAACCAGTGAGTCACAGAAGAAATGAGAGAAGAAATTGAATAGTTGTTACAAGTAAATGATAACCCCAGTACAACATATAGAAATTTGTGGGACACAATAAAAGCAGTTCTATGAGGAAAATTCATAGCAATGAAGGCCTGCATCCAGAAAACAGAGCAAGCTCAAATAAACAATTTAATCCTGAACCTCAAGTGACTAGAAAGAGAGGATAAGACAAACCAAAAACTCGCACTGGACAAGAAATTATAAGGATCAGGGCAGAAATTAATGCAATAGAAACCAAGAGAATGGTACAAAAAAATCAGTGAATCAAAGAGTTGATTCTTTGAATTGATAAACTAAATTGATAGACCCTTAGCCAAGCTTATCAAACAAAGGTAGGAAAAGGCACATATCTATGCTATTAGGAATGAGAACAGAGAAATTACTACCAACCCAGAGGAAGTCCAGAGGATAATAAACACCTACTTTGAAAATTTATACTTTAATAAAATGGAAAATGTAGAAGACATGGATAGATTTCTAGACACATATGAACTTCCAAAGCTGAATAAAGAAGATATAGAAATGTTAAATACCCTGATCTCAATCTGTGAAATTGAAAATACAATAAAAAACCTGCCAACAAATAAAAGCCCTGGATCTGATGATTTTACTCCTGAATTCTACAGAACTTTTAAAGAAGAGTTAGTGTCTCTACTTCTTAAACTCTTTAATGAAATTGAAAGGGAAGCAGTACTCCTAAACTCATTCCTAGAAGCAATTTTTTTTAAATTTAAGTGGTCTGTTCTGGTTTGTGGCTGGAGGTCCTCCCAAAGTCACATGAGGTCATGGGGTCTTTTGGAGGGACCCAGATTTAGAGTGTGTGCTTGATTCATGGTAGGGCACTGGGACCAAGACTGTGAGTGCTACCTGCCCTAAGTAGGCTGAGTATGATGAAAAGAGCAGAAAAACACTGTTAACGTGTCTTGTTGCTTTTGCTACCTTGTGGTACCATGAACTGTTTCTCCTCTGTGACATCCCTCTGCCATATGCCACTCTGCCTTGGAGCTAGCTGATTACGGATTGAAACCTCTACAAACTGTGAGCTGAATAAACCCTTTTCCCTTGAACTTTGAGTGTTGGGTATTTTACCTCAGCAATGAGAGAAAAATAACCAGGACATGATTAATAGCATTCATCAATGAAAATATTTGGATCTGATATTTTCTTTATACATTTCCTTTATTTGTTCTTTAAAGAATGCAGTTATTTAGCTTTCTTAAGGCTTCTCTTCTGATCTTTGACAGTCTATCACTTGAAAGGACTTGGCTGCTGCACTTAAGTTGCTGGATCTGTGAGCATAGACTTGATCTGCATTTTTATTATTTTAATGATGTTCTACTTACAGCAAAATCCTACCTCTTGCTCCTCATATTAGTAATTTATGTCCATTTTCTAGTTTTCTTAATCAGTTTAACTAGAAATTCAACAATATGATAGATTTTAATAAATAACCCACTTTGAATTGCAGTCATTTTGAAATTGTTTTGTTTTTCATTTAGTTTCTATTCTCATCTTTATAATTTTCTTTCTGCTTGCTTTAGACAAACTGACTTCCAAATTTGTTTTCTTCATTATTGGTTTTCTGAAGGCAAGCATGATATCTCTGGAAGTGTTACTGTTATTTTATTCTTTTTATGTTTTTTATTTGCTTACTGTAATCAATCTTCATAGTTATCTCTGGGTTCTTTGGGTTTGTGGCTGACATATTTTATTACTCATAAGCCTGTAATAATGTAAAAGTTCCCATGACCACATCCCTCAAGAGCTTCTCATGCCAGTCTGTTCTGGATCCCCAGACACCGGCAAGGACTGCCAGCCAGCAAAGTGCTTGAACAGTTCTCCTCCAGGCAAAGTGACCCTAGGAGTTGTATTCTCTGGATGTACTAACATCTCAGATTGGGAGCTGACCCACCTACTAAGATACTGAACATTCCTTAACTCTAGCTTGCTTCCTTATGTCTTTTATGTATCAAAACTCCTAGAGATAATCTCCACTTAGATTTCTAATATAGCTAAGTTTCATCTATTACTCACCTCCATGAAGTTTTTAGTAACTCTTATCAGTAGCATCACTGACTGTAGACTTTTTAAAATCTAGCTTTCTTCACTCAATGATGTGTTCATAATATTCATTTGTGCTCTTGCAGATAGTAGATAGTAACTATTTTCTTTTTTGCTACTTCATAGAATTTTTTTGCATAAATAGATGAGGACCTGCTTATCCATTCTTCTAAGGTTTTATAGCTGGGCTCTTTTCTTTTCTGATTCTATTAATAGTGCTGTAGTAAACATTTTATGGAGTGTCTCTTAGTAGCTGATGGATATTTCTCTTGGATATTACTCAGGAGTGAATTTTAAGCACATGTTTCATTTAGTTGATACTGACCAACAATTTGCCATTGTTTGTAACAAAATAGTTTTCCGCCAGAAATATAGGACATCTTCACTTGTTCCTTGTCATCATCCATGGTTGGGATTGTAGTAGAATCAAGCCCATGTGATTTTAGTTTGGATTTTTCAGATGACCAATGATAACAAACAACTTCTCATAGGCTCATTTTAATAACTTCATTCTGAATTTCCTCTTGAAATGTTGTTTTTCTTACTAATACAAGTGCCTGTAGTTCTTTGTGTATTCTACATATGAAAACTTTGTTTGATATGTGTGTTATAAATAATTCCTTTAGTCTGTGGCTTAATGTTTGAATATATTAATGATATCTTTTGTCAGATAAAAAGTTTTAATGTCAATTAAATTCCATTTAACAGTCTTTTTACAAAAGTTACTACTTTTGTCCAATATAAGAGATTTTTGTCTACTTCAGCAAAGTGGAATTTTTTTTCTAGATATTCTGTTTTTTATATCTCAAACATAGTCCTCCTCCTACCTCTGCCTCTCGAGTGCTGGGATTACAGGCATGAGCCACCACACCTGGCACTGTAGTATGTGGTACTGATTGCTGCTGGGTGTGAGTCTCCACACCCACTATTGTATGTGCTCACCGGGGATTAAACTCAAGCCCTTGTTCTTACAAGACAGGTGCCAGAACCACTGAGTTAAATATCCGGCCCCTATATCTCAAACATTTAAGTTTCTAAACTAATAAGACTTTGGTGGCTTATTCATTTTTATTCTAGCTTTTTTGATGGGGAGTAGAATGGTGGCATTACTGCACATGTCCCTAGAAGTGTAGAACACACTGTTTTCACAAAAAGTCATTTGCCTCTATATTAGTTATGTATGTTATGACAGAAAAGTTAAGGGTAATGTTTGAGACAACATGGAAATTACATTGCTCCATCCAGCTAGCAGCATTTTTAGACCTTGAGTTTATTTTCTAACTCAATGCACATTAATTGCTTTTGGAAGCTAAGTCTTTAAATTTTCACACTTTCAAGTCATTGAAACCTACTGGAGAAACTAACATGGTTAAATTTATAAATCAGAAAATTAATTCCAAACATTTATAAGATTTAGATATATGATACATAATGTAAAATGCCCACATGACTGTATTTTTTACTTTCTTAATAGGTATTCAGTGTGGATATCTGAGTTCACTGTAAAACAAGTGTGATCCAATTGTGCCATAGAGCTGGAAGAAAAAAAAAAGGAACTGATCATGGGGTTTGCACAGATATGATAAAGGTAATGACAAAGGAAAGAAATTAAGCATGCATCTTTATGCTGGCTTGATCCCAAAGGGTAGGTCTCCAAAGGGTCCAGATGAAAGGATTAAAAGACTCAGAGAAAATTCCTAAGATTCTTCACTCAAAAGAAGACCAGGACTGTGAAAACCATTCCAGAGTGGAGAAGGAAGAGACAAAGAGAGTGGGTGAGTGTATAAAGCAAGAGTGGCAGCTATCTGGACAGAGGCATGCTGGGAAGGGATGAGAACTGGAAGCAATACTACCCAGAAGCCTGAGACTATGGGGTGTCCCACGTAAGAGACTGCTGGCCACCCTTCCTTCAAGGAACAGTACATTTCATCCTTAACTGGGAAATGGGAAAAAAGAAGACATTTTCCTCTTCATTATGACCAAAGGCAGTATTCCCTGCAAAATCAAGCAGAGAAAAGAGACTCAGAATAGGAAACTCAGCAGTCTTGGGCCAGAAGTACTGGACTAACAGCTTGGTGCCATGTGCAGAAAGAGTATGTTATTTTTTTTACTTTCTTTTTTTAAATTGAAATCTTTATTGGTACATTACATACACATCATGATTGCATTCAACAATGAGAATTTGTACCAGCATATGACACAACTTAATTCTCATTTTTTCCCATAACCCTACCCATCCTACCACCCCCACCCCCCGTATACATAAACTTTGTTTTCTTTCTTTTTGTTATAATCTCATTATTTTCCTCCTTCACTCCATTATGCTTTGAGTGTTTTCTATTTCACAATATATAACATACATTCCAGAACTCATTTACATCTTTATTTTCTCATATCAGAGAAAAGATACCATGTTTACACATCTGTGACCTATTTATTTCACTTATGAAGTGGACGTCCTCAAGGTAAGTACATTTAAGTATAAATAATTCAAACTTATCATTTTTATGGCAGAGTAATACTCCATTCTGTAGAAGGACCACAACCAACAATATGCGAAATAACCTTTACCAGCCTCCTCTAAGACAAAGGGCTACTATCTAGAATATATAAAGGGCTCAAAAAAATCAATCCACCCAAATTTAAAGACCCAATTCAAAAATGGGCATCTGAGATGAACAGACACTTTTCAGAGGAAGAAATAAAAGCAGCTAAGAAGCATATGAAGACATTTTCAACATCACTAGTCATTCGAGAGACGCAAATGAAAACAACATTAAGATTTCATCTCACTCCACAAAGAATGGCTACCATCTCAGAATTAGCCAGTCACAAATGTTGGCGAGGCTGTGGAGAAGAAGGAACCTTTCTCCACTGTTGGTGGGAATGTAGACTCGTACAACCCCTGTGGAGAACAGTTTGGAAATTCCTCAAAAAGCCAGGATTAGAGGTCCCATTTGACCCAGCCATCACTCTGCTAGGTATATACAAACAAAAATTAAAAGATTCATATCACAGTGACATATGTGCACCTATGTTTATAGCAGCTCAGTTTGTGATTGCTAAATCTTGGAAACAACCCAAATGTCCATCAACTGGAGATTGGATATGAGTATATCATTTAAAAGCACAGTTGAAACTTTTGGTGAAAACTAAAGTGAAAAGCAGCCCTGCAGTTAAGCTTGCAAGAATCTACTATGCAGACTATGGGCAACTGGGCCTTCTAGGAGGTGGGCAGCACAGGAGTGTGGCTTGCCAACAAGTTACCTTGGGTGGTTAGAGATGGGATTGCCAGGCACTATGCTCTGAGAAACAGGAGGCTGTCAGGGGAAACAACCTGAGAATATTCCTGAGAGCTGATGTGAGATCCGCCAGATTTTAAACTCCAAGAAGAACATACACTCGGCATAAAAAATATCCAAGTTAAATGGATCGCAATTAATTTTTGAGGCTACATGTGAAATAAGTGTTTTGCTTAAAGCTTTCACATGTTCCCTGTGTTCATCCAACTCAAAACCAAAAGCCCTGCAAGCTTTTATTTTCCCTCCTCTTCTTCATGAATCAAGTCCCTTGTTTGAAACAAATTGTTACAACAACAAGGAGTGACAGTCTGACAGCCGAGTCAACTATTAATGGGAATGACAGCCAGCAAATCAGAAATCATGGCAGTGCATCGATACGAACAGCAATTCGCACTTAGTTGAATAACCTGGAAACTCACAAAATTCAGGAGAAAGAGCAAGAAGAAAATCAAACAGATACATTTCTATCCATCCCACAGTCTCCTGAAGTAATTGACAAGTTGAAGGACAGGGGGTTTCAAAACATCGCTAGCACTTACTTTAATTCTACTCTTGACACACCCAAGGGCTTCCAAATCAGACCAATAAAAAGGAAGCTAAAAAAGCTTTCTATTTTCTCCAGCTAGACTAGATACATGATGTGCTGCTCATCTAATTATTTTATGCCAGATTTCCAGGGAATTTCTGGCTCAGTATTATCCAGAGGATGGAATAAAATTCAGATCAACTAGAAACACAACTTTTCTAAGTTTCAATATAGTTCATACACTTAGATATTCTGTTTTGTACACCTCAAGGGCTTGTTGGCAGTTTTTTGTTCTTTTTTATTATTTTCAAAAAATAACACTCATATTTCTAGTACATGGTTGTTAGAGTAGGTATTTTCCCCGAGCGGCCGTGGTGGGTTTTTTTTCTTTCTTTCTTTCTTCTTCTCTCTGAAATTACAAATGTTGGTACTCCAGGGACAAGGAAGTTAGACGGCAAACTACTTATTCACAAAAACAAGGTACTGTCATGGTTTTAGCCACACAGAAAAAAGCCATTCTTCACAAGGACCTAACATCTCACATACCTCAATGGGGGAAATGCCACCGTTTCCCGTGAAATCAGAGTTTTGTTGTTTTGCCCTGGGACAGGATTCATTGTGATTTCCTACGAGGGGGTATGAAGGTGATCATACATCGTCTTGACATGGATAATGAGAAGTCCTTTCTTCCCAAGGATGATCAAGGGTCTGTCAGGATTCATCAAATGCATGACCGTTACTCATTTCTCATGACTCATGGGAAAATGAATGAAAATTCTGAAACTTATTTTTATTGACTTTGAATGAAGAAAAAGGATGTAGAATATATGTAGCTAGATTAAAAATAAAAGCACATGGTTTTCTGGATCACTGCTTATAGTATCTGAATGGTGATGTCATAAATGAGCAACACATATCTTACAAACTTAAAGGAAAGACTACGAATTTGGTTGAATAGAATGAAGGGAAATAATGACAACAATTTTAAGGAGAGAATAACAAGAAAGACAAAGAAGGATTTGGAAGAGCACACATTTAAAATATGAATTAAACAGAGTTCAGCACAATGCCCATGTGATTATTTTAGAGAGGCAACTTATGCATATTTTTATGCTAAATTAGAAAATCATTAGGAAAGTGTAGCACAAAGAAATATTTCTATTAGAAAGGAGAAGAGTTGCATACAGAGGACTGGTTGCATTCCATGGGAAGATTTCTTTGAGAAGAACACAGAGTTTAGTGACAGATTCTATCCCTTCTGGACAGATGCTTAGTATCTGTGAGTGGGTCATAGGACCTAATGCATCCTATCTCTTCAGATAATGTGTTAAAGAGAGAGCTATACAGGCATATCTACAGTGGTGCCCCCAAACCTGGCAAATACCCAAGATGGTACACATAAGAGTTAGGCTATAAAAGATGAAAGCACCCCTTCCTGAGAAAGGCAAAGAGCCTCTGTGCCACAATGACTTCTGGAGCAGTGTTGAGCCCCTGTAAGCAGGTGATATCTGCTAAGTGCCCTGATTGTTGTGGTCTCTTTGTCTTAGAAAAGCCTGGGTATAAATGTAGCAATCACAGGATGGGCAATTCAGGTAGGGACTCTGACCATAGAGGTGTGCTCTGGACTGGATAGTAGGATTCAACCTCATTGAATCTTCTAAGGGAGGAGAATAAAAAGCCTCTGCAGGGATGGCATTGATAGGAAAATACAGCAGCTTCCAGAGCAAAGTCAGTATTAAACAAAATCCACCCATGGAGCAAAAATCAGGAAGAAGTAGAAATAGGTTCTGTGGTGGTTGTTACTGCCGTCTCAGGACAGAGACAACTTTGCTCGTGGGGTTTGCATGTAGTAGAGCGCATGAGAATCTCAGTAGCACATCCTCGCCCATATCCATAGTGATAAATGCAGGGGAAATTTAAGACCAGAGAATTCTTCTCTTCTTGATAATGTGATCATGAAGCATTACTGCCAACACAATTAAGTGCACCTCCTTCCTCAACTGATTAGACCTTCTTCAACTAATCCCTACTGCCTGAAAGACAATTTTTCCTCTAAAGTTTTCACAGTCCAGCTCAGCAGCCATATTGAATATTTCCACTTTCCTTTTTCCAACAGACTCAATAATGTATGGACCTTGATCAGTCCATTTGAAAACACTTTTCTCCATCATTTGCTTACAAGAGAGGCAGTGATCATAGTCAGTATTCATGCCTATGCTTGCTTGTGCTCTAAAAATGGCACTTCTGAGCCTTGGACACACTTTGATATATAACATCTTTCTTTCTCAGGTCACCATATCTTTTTCCTCCTAAAATACTTTTAGCCATGTCTCATGAGAGATTTATTGTCAGCCTTTAACCAGTGGGCTCTACAGGCTCAGGAAGATTTCATCAGGTCTAATGGAGTCACCATCCTATTCTTGGGCTCATGGTCTGGTCCTGTCTTTTCTGGCCTCATTCTCTTTCCCACTATACACTGGAAAATAGCTACCACTTGGAGGTCAAGTGGTCAAAGGGAACACAAAGTTGCAAAAGATTATTCTCAGCAAGCTTAAGGGCTTTTTTTAAAACCAAAGATTTGTAGTCAGAGAGAAATGGCTTAGAATCAACTTTTTGGATTCCAGTTATAAAGTGTGACTATTCCTACAAGTCACTATGGCTTAACACAGTTGGAGTCAAAGAGCTGAGGATGTCTTATAAGGTTATTGTCAAGGTCCGGTATGGAGGTGTGAAAATGGAACCAGTCAGGTCTGAGGTCATTAAAGAAAGACCTCATCTGCCCTCAGAGTACTAGTTAGCACCAATCTAGTGGACAAAGGGAAGTTTCCACCAGCTCACTAATGGGTCTCAGAGGACAGAGCTGTGAGGAAACAGGTTTCCTCATTACAAATTAAGAAAACAAAGGGGTGACTTTCATCAGCTAAAGGAACAGTTATTCAGTTGAAACATGAGAAAGTCAAAGAATCTTGTGGAAAATGTGTTGATGCCAACAAAACATCCAATGTGTCCTGGATCAAAAGAGTTATCAGAAATGTCAAATGTGTACATATTACATAAAATCATGTTTTTATAGGACAATGATACTTTTTGAATTTTTTTAATTTTATTCATACATCTATACCATTTATAATCATCTAGGAGAGAGAGTATGTGTACGTACCACAATTAATTTTCTTTTTAATCTCTTTCTTCCCTATTCCTCCAATACCTTTCGTACATTTTCATTCTTGTTGATGTTATTAATCTTAGCTCATATTATGGTATATAATGTTTACATTAATTCAAGTGATTAGATTCCTGTAAAAAGTTTTTACTTTCTTTGTCTTCCCCTTCTCCTCACCCTCAGACTTTTTCCCTTGGATCGTTTCACTACTGCAAAAGATTCATTTCCTTTTCCATTTCTATCAGTCCTTATAATTCTCTACATTTATACTTTGCTTCACTCATTTACCATATGGCATTCAAGATTGTGTTTCCAGCTTATTTTACTCAACATTATATTTTTCAGGTGTTTCCATTTTCCTACAAATGTCTCATTATGTCATTCTTTATAGCAGAATAATATTCCACCATGTATAGATTCCACATTTTCTTTATCCAGAGATCTGTTGATGGATATACAATCTGTTTCCAGGATTTAGCTACTAAGAGTTTTGCTACTATAAGCATTGTTATGCACGTCCACTGTAGTATGATGTCTTAGCCTCTTTGGGGAAGATAGTGAGCAGGAACACTGTGGATCATTTGGAGTCTCTATTTTGAGTTCCTTGAGAAATATCCATACTGATTTTTATATTTGTATTAATTTACATTCTCACCAACAAAAGAGTTCCTTTTATGTAACAGCTTCATCAACACTTGTTCTTATTTGGTTTCTTAATGACTGTCATTAATTTTGGACTAAGATGAAGTCTTAGCACTGTTTTAATTTGAATCTCTCTGATGGCAAGAGATGTTGAACATATTTTCATGGATGTGTTGACCACTTGTATTTCTTTCTCTGTGAAGTATTTGTTTGTTTCTCTCCCCCCATTACTTCATTGAATCTTTAATTTTATATGGTTTAACTTTTTTGAGTTTTTTGTATATTCTAGGTCTTCAGTCTTTTTCTTAGCGGAGTTAGTAAAGACTTTTTCTCTTTTGAAGAAACTTTTATTTACTCTGCTGGCTGAATTTTTTCTGTGCAGAAGCTTTTTAGTCTGCTGTAATCTCATTTGTCGATTCTTGCTGTTATTTCTAGTGCTTTTGAGTTTCTGTTTAGAAAATATGTTACTACTCCTGTGTCTTCAAATGTTTTACCTCTTTTATCTTTTTGGAGGTTTAATATTCTGCTTTAATGTTTAGATCTTTCATTTATTTTGATTTTAATTTTGCATATGATGAGATACACAATCAGTTTTCCCAGCATTGCTTGTTGAATATTCTATATATTCTCCAACATATGTTTTGGCCCCGTTGTTGCAGACCAAATAGCTGAATATGTGTAAGTTTCTGTATAGTCAATTCTGTCTCATTGATTTGTATGTCTGTTTTTGTTCCAGTATCATGCTGTTTTTATCACTGTAGCTTTGTAGTATGGGTTGAAGTCAGGCATTATGATGCCTCCTGACTTCCTCTTGTTGCCCAAAATTACTTTTTTTAATCCACATCTCTTCTGGTTCTAGTTGAATTTTAGCATTATTTTTTCTAGATTTGTTAAGTGTGCTATAGGTATTTTGATTAGGACTGCATTGAATCTGTATAATATGTTCCAGAGTAAGGCCATTTTGACAATATTGACTCTATCTATCCAGGAGCAGGTGAACATCTTTCCTTTTTCTGTTCTCCTTTTCAGAGTACTGCAGTTTTCTTTGTAGAGGTCTACCACTTTAGTTAGGTTAATCCATAGGTATTTTATTTTTCTTGACAGTATTCTGCATGGCATTATTTTCATACTTATCATCTTGTTAATTGTAGATGTACACAAATTCCATTGAATTTTGTGTGTTGATCCTGTATCCTGCTGATTTGCTGAAGTTCTTACCCTAAGCATATTTTGGTGCAGTACTTCAAGTCTCCTACGGAGAATATCATGTCATTTGCAAGTAATGACAATTTGAGTTCTTCTTTTCCTTTGTGTAACTTATTTCTTTGCTTTGTCTGATAGCTCTGGCTAATGTTTCCAGCATTATATTGAGCAGAAAAGGTGATAGTGCGCATTCTTGTCTAGTTACTGATTTTAGGGGGATACTTTTAATTCCCCCCCCTTTTTTTTGAGACAGGGTCTCGCTTTGTAGTTCAGGCTGGCCCTGAGCTCAGCCTGCAACTCACATCACAGCAATCCTCCTGCCTCTGCCTCCCGAGTGCTGGGATTACAGGTGTGAGCCACCATGCCCAGCACTGTGGTATGTGGTACTGATTGCTGCTGGGCGTGAGTCTCCATGACCAGTATTGTTATGTGGTTACCGGGAATCAAACCCAGGTCCTTGCACTTGCTAGACAGGCGCCAGAACCACTGAGCTATATCCCCCGCCCAATTTTTTCCCATTTTTTATGATGCAGTTTTGATTTGTCATGAACAGCTTTTATCATGTACAGGCAGGTTCTTTCTGCACCTACTTTCCTCAGTTTTTATCAAGAGGAGTATTGGATCATTTGAAATCCCTTTATTTATTGATATGATCATGTAGCTTCTGACCTTGCTTCTGTTTATGTGATGTTTTTAAATTTATTGACTTACATGTATTGAACAATCCTTGCCGCTCTGGCATGAAACCTACTTAGTCACAATGTATAATCTTTTTTTCAAATGTGCTCCATTCTACCTGCTTATGTCTTACTGAGGATTCTTGAATCTGCATTCACTAAAGAGATTCATCTACAGTGTTCTTTTTCATTGGAGTCTTTAGCTAGTTTTGAGATCACAGTAGTACTAGCTTCCATAAATGAATTTGGGAGTACTCCATCCCTTTCAGTTTTTTTGAAGAGCTTCAGGAGTATTGGTGATGTAACACTGTTAAGAGTTTTGTAGAATACGACTGTGAATCCATCAAGTGTGACCTTTTCTCAGTTGGTAGGTTCTTTATTACTGTGTTAATTTAATTGCTTGCTATTGGGTTGTTAAATATATTATGTCCTCTTGAGTTAGTTCTGATAGTTTCTATTCTAAGCATAGAATAGATAGATTCACATTCTAAGAATAGGTCAATTTCTTAAAGATTTTTAAATTTGTTGGAATGTAATTTTTGATGTGGCTACTATCATCTTGATTTCTTTTCTTTTTTTTTTTTTTTAAGGTTTTTTGAGACAGGGTCTCACTTTGTGGTTTAGGCTGGCCCTGAGCTCAGCCTCCAACTCACATCACAGCAATCCTCCTGCCTCTGCCTCCCAAGTGCTGGGATTACAGGCATGAGCCACCACACCTGGCACTGTGGTATGTGGTACTGGTTGCTGCTGGGTGTGAGTCTCCACACCCAGTATGGTATGTGGATACTGGGGAATTGAACCCGGGCCCTTCCGCTTGCAAGACAGGAGCTGGAACCGCTGAGCTAACTCCCCAGCCCACCACCATAACTATTAACTTACAGAAGTTTTAAAATTTCTTTGATTTCTTCTGTGACCTCTTGGTTGTTTAAGTGTATATTGGTAATTTTTCAAGAGCTTTTCTCTTTTCTGAGGTTTTTTCTATCATTGCTTTCTATTTTCTTTGCAGAGTTCAGGTAGAATGGATAGGATAATTTTTATTCTTTAACATTCACTTAAGCAAGTGTTGTGGACTATCATGAGATCTATTTTTAAAAAGTATCATTTTCAGCTGAAATGAATGTATACTCTGTTATAGAGGGGTGGGATCCTCTGTGTATATTCATTAAATTCATTGTTAAAGAGTGTGATTCAGCTCTGAAATTCTTTTTTTGTTGTTGTTTAGTTGATCTATGTCTTTCTGAAAGTGTAGTGTTAAAATCCCCTACTATAATTATTACTGTTTGTTTGACTTTTAATTTCAGTAGGTTTTTTTTTTTTTTTTTTTTTTTTTTTTTAATGAAAACAAGTGCTCCGGTATTTGGTGCATATGTTCAGGAATGTTATCACTTCTTGCAGGATTAGTCTCTTAATTAATATGTTGTGACCTTCTTTGTCTCTTCTAATCAGTTTTAGCTTGAAGTTTATCATGTCTGATGTTAGAAGTGTTACTCCTACTTGTTTCAGGGGGACTTGAACATGAACTATTATTTTCCATCTTTTAATTTTTAATTCATGAATCTTTTTGGATTACATGAGTTTCTTGTAATTGTTGGATTATCTTTCTTTCTGTAATTCAGTATTCCAGTCTGTATCTTTTAATTGGAGAGCTGAGGCCATTGATACTGAGAGATATTACGGAGATGTGTTTGTTATTTACTGTTATTGCCTTTCTTATCTGTTAGTGGTACTTTGCTATTTTTTCCTGATGTTTTTGTTTCTACTTACCATGCTAGTTTGCTCTAGATTCATTGTATCTGTTAAGAATATTCTTGAGTACTTTCCCTAGAGCTGGTTTAGCCTTTGTACATCTTCTTAGTCTTTTTCATGGGAATACTTTATTTCTCCATCTATTTTGAAGGATATCTTTGCTAGGTAAATTAGTTACGGTTGAAAGTTACTCACTCTTTTTTTTTTTTTTTTTTCAGGTTTTTTGAGACAGGGTCTCGCTTTGTGGTTCAGGCTGGCCCTGAGCTCAGCCTCCAACTCACATCACAGCAATCCTCCTGCCTCTGCCTCCCAAGTGCTGGGATTACAGGCATGAGCCACCACGCCCGGCACTGTGGTATGTGGTACTGATTGCTGCTGGGGTGAGTCTCCATGCCCAGTATTGTTATGTGGTTACCGGGGATTGAACCCAGGTCCTTGCGCTTGCAAGACAGGCACTGGAACCACTGAACTAACTCCCCGGCCCCAGAAAGTTACTCACTCTTAATGCTTAAAATTCTTCATGCCAAAGTTTTCTGTCTTTTAGAGTTTGTGTTGAAAAGTCTGCTGAGATTCTATTTAGTTTACCTTTATATGCAATTTTTGTTTTTTTCTGGCTAATTAATAAATATATTAATATGAAATATTCTAGGGATTTTTGTTTTGGGTAATATCTGACCATTTAATAAAGATGTATATTGGTCAGCTTCTTTTCTTCATAATTGTTTGATGTTCTATAAGCATCACTTGTACTTTAAACTGTTTTCTTATTTTTGAAAAATTTTCTTCCATGATTTCTATAAGCATATTAATAAATCCATCTTCTACTTTTCTCTAATTCTGATTAGCCTTAGACTGGTGTTCTAGTTGGCATCTAGTAATTACTGGATATATTTCTGTAATTCAGAAATATATCTTTCAGCTCTTTATTGTAATTCACTATTGTGTCTCTAGCATTAGAACATTATCTTCACATTGGCCACTTCTGCAGTGTAGGAATTCTACAGTTTTTATTTCAGGTATTCCTATCTGATATTTTTTCAAGAATTCCGTACACTTGTTGAATCTATCACAAAATCATACTGATGGAGCACAGATTAGGTGTTCCAGGGATGAAAGCAGCAGGGACGGACAGTATGGGTTTCATGTCACAGAGCTGTTGTCATTAGGATTGTAATACAGATTTACACATAGAAATACAACTGCATGGAACTCAATGCACACACATGCACATGGCCCAATGAGTGCAGATAAAATGAAAAATCTGCCTCAAAACAGTAGATTATATGAATATTAATCACTAGGGGATAATGAGTTTTGCAAGATGTTAGCACTACAAGAAGGTAGGTAAATGGTATACAGAATCCCTGTATTATTTCTTGAACTTGCATGAGATTCTGTGACGTGAAAAGCTTTGAGAAGAAATTCTTGAAAACATGGTTGAGTAAGAAATTAATAACAGACTGAAGGTGGATGAGTTCGGGAAAAAGTGGGTTGCAGCTCCTAAGAAGTTATGAGGATGATGCCTACCCTCTCGTAGACAGGAATATGAGGCATTGTTATGAAGAAATAAAGTACAAATTTGATGTAAGGTCTGCTATGGGAGTGAGGGAAACTTCAATCCTGTCCATCCATAAGTTAAAAAAAAAAACACTACTAAAAAATAGTTTTTTGCTTGTTATGCTAACAATGTAATACTCTGGAGAGAAAAAAATAAACCTTTAAGGATAACATAGAAAGATTTTTCTAAGGAATGAAATCTCTGAAAAATAAATAATTGTTGTGAGACATAAGTAATTGATACCTCAAGAGGCAGGGATTTTATTAATTTGAAAATCAAACTAGGAAGGCAGTAAAGAAAAAGCTCCTACATATTTAAATCTTAGACCTTAGAATGATCTATATAAAAACTTCCTAAGCTCCAAGAGTTCTAAAAAATTTCAGGTACTTACAAATGACCCAGGTAAAGAAAAATAATAATAAACAATAGATGGGAATGTGTATTTTATATAATAACTAGAAACTGAGCATTGTATAAGGTACGGTTCTAATTTATATGCCTTATTGCTGCTTCTTCCCCCCCACCTTTATGCTTTGAATTAACTTGCCCTTATCAACCACAAATTAAATCAGTGTCTAGAGATGATTTTCCCATTGGCAATCCCAATTTAATCTAGAAATCTCCTATCACAAGTTAATGGACCCATGTGTATTTCCCTCACAAATGAGCACTGAGTGCATTTTACCAAAAAGACTTTGGCTGAAGACAGTCACAGGGAAAGATCACTATTTTTATTTAATTTTTTGAAGAACTTGTGGTTTTCTTTTAAAATTTTACTTTTTAAAGTTATCTCTCTCTTGGCACCATCTAAAATCTTATTTGTAAATATTACTTTGGGATTTTCTAAAGTGGGGGGAGTATCCATATCTGTCTTGTGTTTGTCAGTCTGGGGCTGATTTGCATCCTGGGATGCCAGACGTTGCTGTTGATGGGCCTCAGGCACTGTTACCAGCCAGAGATTGAAGTGAAGAAAATCTTGTGCCTCACAGGCATCTTGTGAAACACAACAAACACCTCCTCATTTCCAAGAAATTGTTTCCTTCCTTTTCTCTTTTTTTCTTTTTGTCAATATAAATTCTGAACAAAACAGACTAAACATGAAATAACTAGGGCCCATCTGTCACAGTGAGAAATTGGCTGGCCATTGTAGCTGCTCTCAAATTGTCAGCCAATGAGAGAGAGACTGAAATGATCCCAGGCAATAGTAAGAAACAATTTTTCCAAGGAATAATCTTCTTAAGGTGCTGAAATTTTGTTGGAGGTAGGAGAGATTAAAAAGAGACTTGTCTGAGCTTTAAGGTGATATGATATAGTCCAGTTAAGTGGTATCTTAACTTCAGAAAAACTTGGCCCCTTCTGTTTTCACATGCAAGAAAAGTCACCAAAGGAGGGACAAGGTAGCCTGGCTGTGCAAAGCCTTATTCATTCAAAATCTTGTTTCATAAAAGAGCATCCTGGCCAATGCCAACCTCCCTCACTCATAAACCATAGTCTGGTGCAGAAGTCTGCTTGACAACACTGTAATAAATACCTTGGGTAACTGAAAAATATAAAAGTTCTATTTAGACCCACAGCTGGGAGCTCCAGTCCATGACACTTACATCATTGCTTTTGGGCTAGGGTAAGGCAGCGATCAGAGTAGATGCATGTGGAAGAGCAAAGCCACTTAACTCATGGCCACGAAGAGAAAAAGGAAGAAATAAGAGTAAGATGAGCCTCTTTAAAGGAAGGTTTCCAATGACGGGAAGCCTCTCAGTCAGCCTTTCCTCTTAAAGTTTCCAGCATCTTCCAATAGCACCAAACTGGGCCTAACACCTTAACACATGGTTCTTTGGGGGAACATCCCAAATGCAAAATGTTACTACTTCCTAAAAATACTGTTCATAACAAATGACTACCTAGAATTGCTACTAAATACAATATTACTTGAGCAGATAGAGGTCCATGTCCAGAAATGCTGAATACAATAAATTGGCTCTAGGGTTTTTCCAGTATATTTTAACTAAATTTGCTGTCAACTACCCACTTGCCTTTGTCCTGGGGCATGCACCACTAGCTTAATGCCACTAGTGCGTACAGGCTCATCACAACAGATGATGGTTTAAATTTTTTAAATGTATTACAATAAAATATATATTACAATTCATCCTCCTCAAAATACTCCCCATTGCCTCAAACACACATATCCTATCATTTTTACCAGTTTTTTTGAAGCAGTTCTGAAAGTTCTATTGTCTGAATGTCTATATGACCTCTGATAAAAAAATAGTGCCAGTGCTGCAACCTAATGCCATCCAACAACACACTGTGGTGTGTCTTCATCTATTTTTTCACCAGATCTGGCATTGGGCAACTTTTGACCTTTCCCCCCAGTGAAAATGACCATAAAATGTAAATATTTTGAATGATTTCGATATTGAAGCAGCCATAAAAAGACCCCAATGAAGAAGTCTTTCAGAACTTCTCCAGAAAGGGGAAACAACAATGGAATAAGCAATTGTGAAGCAAGGGGGACAGTATTTTGAGGGAGATGAACAATATCTTTTAGTATAAAAGCTTTTAACATTCATTCTATTTTCCAGATACATTTCATACATCGTTAATATGGTATCATTATTATTTTGTACTTTTTGATCATTTAAGTGCCTCTGGTCCATGCCTGATGGATTTCAGCAGCAGGGATAATAGAAGGAGGGGAATAGCATTTCAGCCACCAGAAAATGACTTTCTTTCTGTAAATGTTGTTTTATTCTTTCTTCTGTTCCATCCCCATTCTCAATTATTTTTTATATATACAATGAGTTTACTGGTACATTTTAGGAATACATTATGAACATATTCTTCACTGAGAATTTGACCTGCAAATAATAAATCTTTATTCTTATTTTATCCCATGGCCCTACCCTCCTTATAACAACCACCCCTATATACATAAGCTTTCTTTCCATTTTTTTTCTTTTTACCATCAAATTTTTTCTTTGCTTTCTGCTGCCCTCACGCAGGTATCTTTTCCCTTTGAACATTTTATTACAATTTCA
This sequence comes from Petromus typicus, assembly GCA_004026965.1. Taxonomy (NCBI): domain Eukaryota; kingdom Metazoa; phylum Chordata; class Mammalia; order Rodentia; family Petromuridae; genus Petromus; species Petromus typicus. Next base: position 31,346 of record PVIR01011209.1, read on the forward strand.
TAATATCTATCATACATTTTGGATTTCATTTATACCTTCGGTTTATCACATTACAGAGAAGGTACAGTATTCACATATCTGTGTTCACTTATATGTATGGCTTCAAGATACATCCATTTAGCTATAAATGTCTATAACTTATCATTCTTTATGGCTGAGTATTACTCCAATACATACACAAACACATACACTCATCTTTTTTACCCAGTCTCCTGTGATGGTCATTTGGGCTGTTTCCAACATTTAACTATCACGCACTGAGATGCTATAAAAATTGATGCACATATGTCACTGTGGTATGATGTTTTTAGTTCTTTTATGAATATATTCAGCAGGGAAATAGCAGGGTCAAATGGGATTTCTGATCCTAGTTTTTGAGGAAATGCCACACTGCTTTCCACAGTGGTTGCACCAGTTTATATTTCCGGTAATATGGGGAGAGATTCTTCACAGCCCCACCAGTATCTATTACTGGTTTATTTCTCTTTTTTATTGAATTCTTTATTGATACATTACATATAAGCATCATACTGGTTTATTTCTTGGTGGCAGCCATCCTTTCTGCAATGAGATGGAATCTCAGTGTTGACTTCCTCTGCATCTCTTGAATGACCAGCAGTATTGAACATCTTTTCACTTTTGCTTCTTCATCTGAAAAATTTCTGTTCATTTCTGATGCCCATTTATGAATTGGGTGTTTAAATTTGGGGGTATGATTACCTTTAGCTCTTTATACATTCTAGACAGTAGTTCTTTGTCTCAGTAATATCTGGTAAAATTTTCCTCCACATTATACATTGCTTTTCCCTCTGTTTCAAGGCTTCTTTTGCTGTATAGAAGCATTTACCTAGTGTTGATTCTCTGTGCTAATTCTCATGCTACTGAGGTTTTGCTCATAAGGTCTTTCTGTATTCTAAGTTCTCCAAATTTTACCTAACCTATATTTCAGTAAGTTTTATGCTTATGTTTTAATATTTAGATTTCTTTTTTTTTTCTCTTTTGAGACAGGATCTCACTTTACAGTTCAGGCTGGCCCTGAGCTCTTTATGTAGCCCAGGTGAGCCTTGAACTCATAGCAATCCTCCTGCCTCTGCCTCCTGAGTGCTAGGATTATAAGTGTGAGTCACCATGTCCAGCATTGTTGTATGTGGTTACCAGGAGTCAAACTCAGGACCTTGTGCTTGCAAAGCAGTCACTGGAACCACTGAGTTAAATCCCCAGCCCCAGTACTGAGATTTCTAATCTACTTAGATTTCAGTTTATTGCATGATGAAAGATGCAAGTCCAGCTTTATTAGACAGATCAACTGGACACAAAAAATCAATAATGAAATAATAGAACTGAACCAAACAAATGGACTTACTAGATGTCTACAGAGTATCCCACCCTGCAGCATCACACATCCTTATCAGCTGCACATGGGTCATTCTCCAAAACAGATGACATGTTAGTTCACAGAACTTGTTTAAGTAAGTGAAAAGAAACTGAAGTTTTCTCCTGAATACTGTCAGACCATAGTTCCTTTGAAATTGGAGATCAATAGCAAAAGAAATTCCAAGAACATCATAAATTTCTGGAAATTGAACAACACTCTCCTGAACAACCAATAAGTCACAAAAGAAATTAGACAGTTTCTATAATTAAGTGATGATGCCAGTACAACAGAGAGGAACCTGTGGAACACAGTTCTATGAGGAAAGCAGTTCTACAAGGAAAATCAATAGCAGTGAATGTCTATACTAAGAAAAGAGAGTGAGCTCAAATAAATAACCTTATGCTCCTAGAAA
>PVIR01011209.1:33232-47834 GCA_004026965.1 Petromus typicus
AAAAAAAAAAAAAAAAAAAAAAAAAAAAAAAAAAAAAAAAGAAGAAGAAGAAGAACAAGAGGAAGAAGAAGAAAGAAATAAAGGTTCAAATACATGCAATTCGAAGTGAAAAGGATGAAACCCCAACAGATCCAGCAGAAATGTAGAGTATACTCAACATTTACTTCAAAAACCTGTACTCCAATAAGGTGCAAAACACAGAAGAAATCAACAGATTCCTAGACAATATGAATTTCCAAAGTAGAACAAAAAAGATCTACAAATTCTAAACACTCTAATATCAATCAGTGAAATTGAAAGTGCAACTGAAAACATAATGGCAAAAAAGTCTTGGCCCTGATATTGTCATTGATGAATTCTACAAGAAATTTAGGAAAGAGATAATGCTATTACTTCTCAAACTTTTTTAAAAAATGATTTTATTGGCACATTTTACACATGCAGTATGATCATATTTAACATCAAGAACTTGTACATGACAATGAAATTGAAAGGGATGCAAGATTCCTAAATATATTCTTCAAAGCAGCTATCAATTTGATTCCAAAAGCAGAGAAAGACCCAACCAAGAAAGAGAACTAAAGGCCAATCTTTCTAATGAAAATGGATGCAAAAATTCTGAGTAAGATACTGGCAAACAGAATACAGAGGATCATCAAGAAGACAATACACCTTGACCAAGTTGGATTCACCCCATCATCAAGTCTGTGATAAATATTTTTTCTTCATTTCAGTATTTACCAGACTACTTCAAAGAGTAAATTCATGAAATAAATGGACTAAACCAATTTATAACTGATAAGATTAGGGAACTTTTCTTCACATTAACAACCTCAGAAAGCAAGGAAAGGAGATGTAATGATTAAAGTGGAAATGAGCTTCCCAGAGGTTCCATTATCACACCATGGTTCCAGAATCCTTGGTGATTTGAGGGAGATAGTGGAGCAAGATGACTGGTCATAGAGTTCATGGAGAATTAAACAAGCTGTATCTTCCTAGAGTACATTTCTGCTTGTAACTACAGGTGTTTCAGTTGAAATAAGGTTTATGGAATAAACCTTATGGAATGGAATACTTGCCATTTACCTTGTATGGTTAAGATAATCATCAGTCTCATGTCCTATAAGACTAGAATTTTGAATTTTGATGTTTGATAAACATATCAATAGGATAAACAGGTATAAGAGAAATAAAGTATAGATAATGATTATCCTCAAGAAATCAAATAATAACAAATGCTGGTGAGGTTGTGGGGAAAAAATTCCCTTGTGGACTCTGAAAGGAACAAACTAGTACAATCCCTATAGAAACCAATATGGAAAGTCTTCCAAGAACTAAAACTAGAAATTCTATTTGACTCAGCTATTCCCCTTCTGGGTATATATATTCTCAAGATAGTTGAAAACATCATATTATAAGGAAACATGTAGTCATGCGTATAACAGCATAAAATTTTCAAAGCAGCCTATATGTCCATCAACAGATGAACAGATAAGTTGTGTTACATCACACACAAAGGAGAACTACTCTGTGATGAAGATAAACTTGAGTCATTTGTGGGAAAATGGATGCACTCTGAGAGACTAATGTTAAAAAAAATAAATTAGACATACATGGTTGAATGTTACATAATTTCACTTATATGAGAAACTCAAAAGATAAATAATGATAGATAATAGGAAGAAGGGAGATAAACCTTTGTGAAATAGAAAGTAGAGCTAGAGATGATGGACGAGGAGAAGGAGAGAAAGAGGGAAAAAAAGAATCAAGATGTTTAATGTGTACATACCAACTCTATACAATGAATGTACTGCTTGTATTATAAACACGTATTAATAAAAATTGTTTATAAGAGGAAAATATTTTATTTATAGCAAATGAAGAAAATAAATTTGGCATAAGATAAATTTTCTGAAAAGTTAAGAGTCACTATGCAGAATTAAAAGTAGCAGAAGCAAATTCTCCAGACACTGAGGCTCTGCTCCACCACAATCTCTTAGATATGATCTTCTCCAGCAGATGGGAAGTCATGAGAAGGCCAAGTGAAAATGCCTAGTCTCAAGGTTGGAATATAAGGAAGTTAGGTCGGAAAGGCAGTAGGCAGCAGAGACGCTGCCTTGCATGGTATGGAGTCTCTCTATCTGATCAACACGGCATAGGAGAGTCTCTAATGTGGACGGAGAACGCAATGCAAGCAGAGCCAGGAACACTCGACCCTAGTCCATTCTTACAAACCTGTGCATTGAGAACAGGACTCTGAACTGGAGAAAGGGAATCTTCTGTTCTCTGAGTGATAAGAACACATATATATCAAAGGCATGTTGTTTGACAGTAGATATCTGAGCTTATCAGTCATGTGTATGAAGATCTAAACAAAGAAGTAAATAAAAAACCAATTCTATGAAGTATAAAGCTTTCAAGAAAGAAGAGAAAAAAAGAATTTTTAAACGGACAGCTCATATTACTAGAAAAGATCTTACTACTAAATAAATCAAAATTCAGAGGATATATGCTTAGTATTCTTAAGAAGAATCATGTACATAAAAAAATTAAAGAAAACAAAGTCCAAAACCAAGGAAAAGGCAAGGAAGCAGAGATATAAGCAAAATATATATCTTACAAAGATATAAGATATAAATAAGGCATTTAAAATCAAAGAGCCACAACGTTTATAAATGATTAAGTGGGAAAATGCAAACCAAACATTACATTGCCTAAAAGCAAAATAGATAAACAATATAAGGTAAATAATGAAAGAGCTTCAGCTTCATAAGTATAGGTAGAAGATGATACATTTAGTTTGACATTACTTATGAGAAGGGAACAATGCATAAAATTAATGTTGAATATATAATGAAACATGGTTATCAAAGCATCCAAAAAATCTAATTTATATTGAAAAATTCATATCCATACATTAAAAACCAAATATAATAGTGAGGTGGACCTGAAAGCTGAAATTATATCAACATAGATGGAAAAAGTGGTCAGAAACTATCAAGGATAAAAATAACATTGAGCACAATTGTCCACATTGACATTGAAGGTAAAACCTGGTAAATGGTGAGAAAATGAAAATAATTTAAGGTTTAAACTAAAGTATAGAATAACACTAAAATTGTATAGCAATATGATATCATGAAATTATTTTAGAAGAAGAAAAATTGAAATTATGTGAGCATTGGGTACTATTATTTATTTCTTAAGTTGTCTTAGTTACTACGCTAGGTATTTTATCATAATTAGTTAAATGTGCAAAAATGCTATGGCACTATTATCTTCTTATAATTAGAACTTGTACAAATTTTCTTGAGGCTAAGAACAATATTTGTTGCTGCATTTTTCTACCGAAGCTTGTAACATAACCCTTGTTGATTAATAAGAACTGTGAAGATATGGATGGATGAATGGAGAGTAGAAGGAAGAGATAGAAATCTAGTCTAGAGCTTTGCCGGGTGCAAATGCATCAAAAGGGAAAATCATGAAAGATAATCCAAAACAAATGCTCTGGATATAGACCTTAATGAATACAAGGATAAGAAATGTGCTTAAGGGGCCGGGGATTTGGCTCAGTGGTTCCGGGGCCTGTCTTTCAAGCACAAGGGCCCAGGTTCGATCCCTGGTAACCACATACAATATTGGGTGTGGAGACTCACCCCAGCAGCAACCAGTACCACATACCGCAATGCCAGGCATGGTGGCTCATGCCTGTAATCCCAGCACTCTGGATGCAAAGGCAGGAGGATTGCAACGATGTGAGTTTGAGGCTGAGCTCAGGACCAGCCTGAACTCCAAAGCGAGACCCTGTCTCAAAAAAAGAAAGAAAGAAATGTGCTTAAAAATGGCTGTGAGGTTGAGAACTTTAAAAACTAAGATGGCATTAACTTTGTCTTCCTATTAAATCTCAGGTTTAAAAGATATTTAATGAGCACTCATTGTGCTATTACTTGCACTATGAGAATCATGGATAGTTGAAACAATGTCTACCCTTAATTCCCCATATATATCATTCAGTAATCATAATCACAGTTATGTATGCACCAGGGGGTGAGAATTCACTATGTAGTGTTAGTTATCAGGTTTGCATCATGAGAAATTATATGAATCCAGTAACAGTGCTGCAACTGAAGAAGTAGAGGCTGAGTAAATATTTGATGGCCCAATATGTTCCTGCAATAAAAGAAAAGAACAGAGGATATAGGTGCTATAGTATAAGTTGGTTAGCATTAAATATTTGGTTACATTCCTTTTACTTGAGAGATGCCATGCTCACCAAGAAGATGTAACCCAGTTTCAGTTAGTTGATTGTGTTTAATTTCTAGGAGAACCCAACACATCATTATCCATCAGATAGGAGCTGAGATATTCAAATGTTCTCACCTATTTACTAGTAACACAGCAGCACCCTGTTAAACTGGACCTGGCCTATGGAAACAATAGGTGATAGTAGAAATGACAAGTCTCATCTTTTTTAATAATAATCAGAGATAGCATGCACTTTGCCAAACGCTAGATGAGATAATTCTTCCTAGGACTGGAAACGGTGATGCATGCCTGTAATCTCACCTATTTGAGAGGCAGCAAGACCAAGAATTTGAAACCATCCTGGGCAACACAACTCAATCTCAAAAATACAATAAAATAAACTAAGTATTTCTTATGGTCCATTTGTTCTCCATGACTTTTTAACCTCTACATGTATTCAGAAACTCAAATTTATGTGTACTTTGAGCAGAAGCTTCTATAATTAACTTTTGAATAACAATGCTGAGTTACACTCGTATGAAAAGCCAAGAGGCAAACGTAAGTGTGTTTAATGAGAGACAAATGGAATGCTATTTCTTTTTCAATAAGTAAAAGCAATGCAGTGTTACCTGCTGATTACAGAGGAAAAATATGTCTTCTTTAATTTTCCTTTAAAATTTAATGAATGCATGTTTAAGATGAATAGATAACATTTGAGAACTAGTTTAATCTTCATTCTAGCAAATGGATCAACTACAAGAAGGACTGAAGTGGTGATGACAAAATCGCTGGCAGCACTTGATTTTCTCTCACTCAGAAAACTTGGCTTTGCCAGTGTGAATCCAAACACTGATCAGATCGCTCTAAATTTATCCTGAGCATCCCAGTGTGTCAGGGTATCCCATCTAGTGAACAGAGAGAGATTACATGACATGCTTCCAAAAGGCTTCTATCTCTGTACATTACATGAGGTAAGGCAGAAAGGAAAGAGAATCAGTCCCACTTTACAGCCTGCATTTGGGATATGAACAAGCTTGTCTTACTGCAAAGAAATAACAGCTGGAAGTATAAGATATTAATGCAATTGACATAGCAAGATTAATTATATCCCTTGTTCACTCATTCAACAAACCCTTCTGAAAGTATGCACCATAAGTCAAGAATTGTCTTCAGCATTGAAGATATAGCAATGAACAACTTCTCTGCATTTTTGGAAGTGCATATTTGCTAGAGAGACCAACATATATTCTGTGTCTTATAAATACTAGGAAACAGAATACAACTACCTAGGAGTGCAGAGTCGTGATGATAGTATTCTTTAGCTAGGTGGTCAGGAAAAGCCTATTTGAAGCAGTGTTGTTTGCTCATCTACCTGGAGTAAATTAAGCAAAAGAGCATAGAAGAACCTGCACGTACCAAACCCAGCAGTTTACAACCTGCTCCCTTGTTGCAAATTGTTATGGACAATATGCACAAAGAGGACACATCAAGACCAAGATTAACTAAGTTTCTGTGTTTCTTTCTTTCTTTCTTTCTTTCTTTCTTTCTTTCTTTCTTTCTTTCTTTCTTTCTTTCTTTCTTTCTTTCTTTCTTTCTTTCTGTCTTTTGAGATAGGGTCTCTCTTTGTAGTTCAGGCTGGTCCTGAACTCAGCCTCAAACTCAGAGATCTTCCTGCCTCTGCCTCTGAAGTGCTCAGATTATACGCCTGAGCACCATGCCCAGAACTGTGGTACATGGTGATGACTGCTGGTAGGTGTGAGTTACCACACCCAGTGTTGTTGTTGTATGTGGTTACCAGGAATAGAACCCAGGCCCTTGCATTTACAAGGCAGATGCTGTAACCACTGAGCTAAATCTCCTGCCCTCTGCCTACCATTCAAATGTTCTATCCATCAAAGGTAAAAATTAGAGAAAAACATGAAGAATTAAAATGTTGAAGGACTGTTTACAGTTTGGAAAGGACCACTGGTGACTGTCACATGGATAACAGACTGTAGAGTGGGGCAAGAATGAGTATAGATACTTCTGAAGCAAGAGAAGATGGAAGGTTGAACTATCTGATGTGTGGGGACATGGATGGAATCAAAGCTAATACCAATGTGTTTTCTTAGAAGACCAAACCAAGCTCATGAGAGAAAAATCAAGGTAACTTTCAGATTTTTGCTCTTTGCAACTAAGCTAATATTAGCAATTTATTTGGATGAAGACTAAAAAGTAAGGATCCAGTTTGGAGACAAAATAGTATCTTGCATTTGGGTGAGAATCTTTTGGAATACCACGAGGATGTTTGAAGTAGGTAATTGCATGAATGCTTAACTAGAAATAACTAATTCTAGCTTAACAAGAAATAACTACTAAGTAAACATTATACGTAGAAGTTGGACCCACTCTCTCTTTCTGCTAAGTAACCAATAGGCAAATAGCACATGATGATCAATGCAGGTAAATTACAGTCTGTAATTGTCTCTGCTCAAATTATTTATACAAAGAGAGAACAACTGGTTAATCTACTAACATAATTGTATATGTGGCTAGTAGAAGTCTTATTCTTTTCACTCTTGATAGGTATACACCACCATAAACATTTGACATAATATGGTTAAAAACAATGAGGAGTTTTAAAAAATATTTCTTCTCTTTTGAAAAGAAGCCATGGTGATTAGAGAAAAAACATGAAGGATCTAAATAGAGAAGGACTTGGATGTATGGTGAAGGTCAAGATAAAGTAATTGTATGTATATAGAAGTTAAATTGTGAGGTACATGGAAAAAAGATGTGAAGTTGGTCATTTCAGAACTCTGTGCATACCTTGCCTTTACTGTTGGGTAGAGGAGAAAGAGCATGAGGAGTAAGTTATCAGACTTCTATTAATGTACATAGTCTATCAAAAGTGAATTGTCTTCTTTCTTAATATCAAGCAGTTACTCATATTTTCTGCATAAATTAATTACCTAGCAGTTTTTTTCGATGTTGCTGAGTTCAGGAAGAAAGTTGAAATGCAATAAATGTATGGTCTACCATAGTCTTAGTGTTACCTAAAATATATCCTTTGTGATATGCTAAGGCAGAGAAATTAACTGAATAAAAGAAATACAAAATTTAAGAATGAAGATTTTATTCTCAATTAATACTGCATGTATCCTACTGAAGGACCTTAGGATTTGTGTTTTACTTTTACATGAAGTGAAAAAAAATCTACAGTCAGCTAAATATGTGTAAGGGAGCAGAAGGTTTCTGATGGGTTGGCTTCGTGGTTAATGAAGCACTCCAGGAAGCTGCAAAGATCTGGGGGTTTGGAAAACAGAAATGAGAGCCTAGCAGATCAATCTATTTTATGGTACACTATCGCTCCTGTGAAAATGACTGGTTTTGCTGGGAGTGAGCCCTTTATGAAAACACAGGAAGAAGTTTGATCTCCCAGTTTGTTGACATAGCACCAAATCAAAAACTGAAATTAAAAAGATAATGGAAACTAATATAAGAATATGTTAATATCATTTTCATATAGATTAATTTTAAAAATAAGAAACTTCCAGCAGGAGAATTAGGAATGAAACAAGACATGAATCACACAAAAAGAAACAGAAATAAATTTAGCAAACCATGGGAATATATTTGCTGGTAGTACAAGAATTATTGAGAATATTACACTGTTATCTATAAATAAGCAGCAAGAAATATTCAGTTATTATGGGACACCAAAGAGTCACACAGAGTTTTTTAAAATAATTTTCCTTGAACACTTGGAACCACAGGATTCTTTAGACTTTTTCACCCAATAATTTTGTTTCAGACAATTTGTTTAGTGATCTCCAATAAAATTAGCAATCTGAAAGGAGTAGTCAGAGGAGATATAGCAATATATCATAAAGATGTTCATTGCTACATTATTTACAATACTTAAAATTAGAAACAAACCAAATTTCTCAAAAGAAGAAAATAGTGTGTAAATGAGACACTGAAAATAATAACAATGAGTGACTAAGACAAAATACTCAAGGAACAATGTAAAGAAGTTCAACGTTTCATTTCCCAATACATTTTCTTTGTAAATAAAACATGATAATGGATTCTTGAAAGATAAATTTAATAGGAAGAACAATAATTGTATTGTATGATTTTTATGTTGGAGATGTTATCTTATTACCAGTTTTATCTTTGATCTTATGTGTAAGATAAAAACATAAGATAAAAATTACACTAAGAGAGGTAAGTTTTCCCTTCTGACCCAGGACTCCTAGGACATTACTCAGTGAATTCCAGGAGACTTGAAAGATGTGGAGGAAGAATTCACTCACTGGTGGTATCCTGGCCTTTGCCACTGAGAGACAGGGAACTCCAAACCCAGGTGTAACACACTTAAAAAGATCTACATCTCCTCTAACCAGCTTCCTGCCCCCAAGTCCCTTCACATCCTTGTGGGATCCTCTGAGAACTTATGGTTACATTTCGGGAGTGCGGTCTTGGGGAACCAGCCAGCAAAGGGTTGTTCTCACCACATTCTCAAGGTGCTTGTTATCAACCTGACTCTCACACTGTTGTGGACTCTGATGATCTACATGGGGCTATGAGGCTCCTCTGAGTGTCCATTCCGTATTGATAGACTTTGACTGATTTTTGCTTTGTTTTCAAAGGTTTGGCACAATTCTTCTAAGTTGTGAATGTGTAAATATTAATTTTTATAATGTCCCCTTTTTATTTTGTTAATGGCTACAATATCTGCACTGAAATTCCCTGACCCATTCTTGTTATTAATGATTTATCTTTTCTTTTTATCCTTGTTAATCTTTATAGAATTTTATTAATTTCACTGTCCTCTTTAGGGAAAATTCTTTCATTATTTTATTATTATTTTCCATTATTTTTCTATTTTGTGCCTTCTTATGTCACTATAGGTTTATTTTACTCTTAGTTTTTTTGTTTTCTTTGACTTTAAGGCCTTTTCTCGTGTTTAAGAAATAATGCATATTATTTCTGCATGGAATGATTTTAAAGAGTCGGCTGTTCCAGTCCAAGATTTGTGATTAAGGGTATAAGATACTCTTTCCTAATCAAGTATCTATTGCAAACACACATGCAAATTCATAACTTCTTTTAAAGATGAGAAACTATAATGTGAACTCTTCAGAGGATCAGAAACCATGAGAACCTGTGGAAGAGAGAGAGTAGCTCAGTTTCTTATTGATGATCTATTACACAGTCATAGTAGATTCCACTGACAAGGTGCCGAGGTCTCAATGGTGTGCTTCAGTTGGGAGAAACAGGAGACAAGAGCAATCATAGGGGCTGATTTGAAAGGAATTAACCAGTCAAACTGACATCTCTCTTTTGCTTCTTGTTCCCCAGGTGAAAGAAGTGCATTTAGTTCTTGACTTGTTGATAAAGAACAGCCTCAAAAGGGGCCCAGGATATAGCTCAGTGGTTCTGGCGCCTATTTTGCAAGCGCAAGGACCCGGATTCAATCCCCGGTTACCATATAACAATACTGGGTGTGGAGACTCACCCCAGCAGCAACCAGTACCACATACCACAGTGCCGGGCGTGGTGGCTCACACCTGTCATCCCAGCACTGGGGAGGTAGAGGCAGGAGGATTGCTGTGATGTGAGTTTGAGACTGAGCTCACGGCCAGCCTGAACCACAAAGTGAGACCCTGTCTAGAAAAAAATAAACAAAAAACAAAAAAAAACCTTAAAGAAGAACAGCCTCAAAAGCAGATGTCTCAAGGTGTAATACTTGCATTTCCTCTTTCTTGCACTAAACAGGGTGCAATACAAGCAGACCATGTTCTGAGCCTTTTTCTCTCGAATTCATTTTGTACGAAGTGTTTGAAAAATATAAAAATTATTTATAAGATCAAATATGAAGATGAAACATTTCTCCAGATCACCAGACTCTTGAAATAAATACTAAATTCAATAATAGTGTATTAGAATTACTGTAATTACTCTATTAGACTAAAACACCATATTAGATTTATGTGAAACAAAAACCACAGTAGCATGAAACTTTGACATGAATTACCAAAGACTTGACTCTAAATTGTAATTTTTATGAAATTAAAATATTCATGTCAAAATTATTTTGGCTTATACAAAGTACAGACAATTTTTTAAATATAGCATATAAGTGAATAATATATTTTGAATAAACAGATTCAAAATAATGAATAGATGCAAGAAAAGTTCAACAAAGGTTTAAATATTACCATAATTTATCTTACATGAGAAAATAAAAAGATATACATGTGTGTGTATGCACACACACACATACATATATATAAATCATATAATATACTTTATATATGCAAATGAGGAGGCAAATGGAAGACAAATAAAAAGTGGGGAGAAGTTTGTATGGTTTCCCAAATTAGAAATTAATGATTCTGTTATGGTCAACATCTGAGAAAACCAGAAATAAGAAAAAAAATGTGAGAGAAAACACATAGTCTTAATTAAAAATAAGGAATAAATGTCAGGTATTTAAATTTGAAGAAGTGAATTGAAGTCAAAGAAAAGAGAAGAAAAATTTGATCAGATTAAAGAATTTTTAATTAAATGATGTACAAAAACCAGGGTTGTTCAGAATGCTCATGAATTTGATTTAAAACTTCATAAAATAAGCAAACTGCAACAATCATAAAAATAATAGAATTCATCAGTAAAGACTAGGAGAGAAAGAATGACATATCCAAATATATTAGGTAGATTAAAATACTTAAGAATTACCAGTTCTGCACCAATAAAACTATCTGCAAAGTAAGTTTCTAAAGCATAAATTATAAAAATTGACAAACATGTAGTACAAAAATTTAATAGAAAGCTATTGATGAAATTAAATACTAAAAGTTCACCCATCAATATAAACTCATGGATCTAGATTAGTGTATTATAGCATAAATTGTGTGATAGAAATTTACATGTTTTGTAAAATACGTGAGAAGAGGAAAAGAAAAGAAAAACAATATAACTCAACTTCTTGGTCCATATAACCCTGATATGAAAAGGACATCTCAAACAAGGGAAATGTGATGAGATTCATCTATGTAAATAATAAAATAAAATATTCAGAAGTTAAAAAGAGCAATTTTAAATAAATAGCACATTTTTTATAGGTAGGTTCTAAGAATGTAAGGAGAGCTCAACAAAAGCTTAAATATGACATGGTTTCTAGTACAAGAGAAACTCAGTCTAAGTATTTGCAAATGAGGAGCAAAATGGAAGATAGATAGGAAGTAGGGAGAGTTCAGATGGTTTCCAAAAACGTCTGTTCTATTGATTAAAAATGTTTTAATATGTATAATTTGGGGTCATATTTTAAGTCTAAACTATAATGGAAATAGTAATAATAATATTGCAAAATTAAAAATATAATAAAAGCATCTAGTGCATTTTTACTTTTCTGCAGTATAAAGTACTATATATTTTAGCCAATGCAACAGGAAAGAAGATACAATGTACAAGATTGAAAAATGAAGATTAACCAGTCATTTTCCTCTAGCAATAGCACCAAGGATAGTTGAGCAGAAATAACTGGTCAGTTTGAATGAACAAAATGCAATATTATGGGAAATACATAAAAATCAATGAATTTAATATAAAAATAAATATATAATTTGCAAATGTAAGGAAACATTTCGATCATTAGTAAATAGTAACAAATAAATCTAAAATTTTATGGGTATAAGATTGTGCATATATAAAACCACAAAATATTCCATAAAAACATTTTAAAAGACCCGACAAATATGGGTATGTATTACACTTATTTATAAATTTGTAAAGCTAAGTTTTCTATAATTATTCTATTAGCTTGATATAATTAAAAAATAGAAACAAAAAATTTTCATTGAGCTTCACAATCTAATAGTTACTCTAGAAAAACTGAACCCAAGAATACTTAAGTCATCTTAAAACAACTAATAACACAGATATTAAAAACATGAAATATAGTAGTATGTGTTTCCCAAACAATTCATTTCAAAATTCTAGTGAAAATGGCTGTGTTCATGTTTGTGTGGGGAATATGGTTGTGAAGATGTGGAGTTCATGAAAGAAGCCAAATTTTGCCCAACATGCTCATTTGCAAACCAAATTATTTTTAAATAGAGTTTTTTGTGAACCAAGATATGACTGCATTTTATAAATATGGTCTTTATTACACTGATATCCTGCAGACATGGAAAAAAATCAATGTAACTATACCTAACAGTAGAATTTTTAAAAATAAAATATAGTATGACAAGCCATGGAAATATTCACAAATCTGGGTAAGTTAATAGGACTTAATGTATAAACTGAAGGTAGGCTTATAATCAGGAGAACAGGTATTTTTTAAAAAGTCAAGTAGGAACTAAAAGAAGAAAATGAAATGCATCCTTAATAGCAATAAATATAAACTGTCTAAATTTTACAATTAAGACAAATATTTGTATGAGAGTGCATAGATAGATAGATAGACAGATAAAATAGAAAAATAGAATTAAAAAATCTAAAATAGAGTTGTTTTATTATAGTGGAAAATAACACTTTAAAGTAAAATGCATTATTAAAGAGAATGAAAAATGCTACTTAATACTGAAAGGCCCATTCAGTTAGAAAACTTATCAAATCCAAATGTCCCTAAATTTAATAAAATGCATGAAACTCATAAAGAAAAAGATTAAAATTTCAAATAAATAATTATCAAATTCATAACCATGATGGAACATTGACTGCAACTTTTTCAAGTATTGATAGACAAAGCAACAAAACTGATAAAAATATAGACATGTAGAAAAATATAAAACCAAATATGATATAATATGAATATTCATAGATTCCTTCCCTCAAAAGTTAGATAGCAGTCTTCTCAAATGCATAGGGAATGTTTACTAGAACAAGCTTCAACAAATTTTATAGAATGGGTGATGTAAAGACTGTACTTTTTCGCTGCAATTGTTATAAATTAAGAGTGAAAAGAAATAGTTTTTCAAAACACATTTCAAAAAATTTAATAAAGTCAAGAAAAATCTTAGTTATAAGCAATTATAAGCAAAAGACAAGATTATCGTATACCAAAAGTTATGAGATTTTGCTTATTACATTTGAGACATTTACAATTTTGTAATTGATTTTGTCAGTACATTTTATATATACATTATGAGAAATTTATTATCTTGTATCTTATATTTTAAAGGAAAAACTGAATATTGATTCAATTCTACTTAAAAAGATATTAAACCCTATAAAAACCAATAAAATTGATGATTAAAATCATTTTTAAAATCAAGAAAGAAAGGAAATAGACACCATGGAATCATCACTGGAGCTAAAGGATGATTTCACTAAAAACTGTAAAATGCATAAAGTTACCAAGACTCAGGACATATAGAGGATAATATTGAGCATGTAAAGAGGCTTATAACTACAAAATAATGGAAATCAGAGAGAAAAATCAGAGGACACTATAAACAATTTTAAATAAATAGATTTTAATTTTTGGACAAAAATTTCCTATAAATATATAAATGATCCAAATGGAAATAAAAGCCTACTTTATAAAATTTTTAATTAAGTCAGTATTTTAAAGTCCCCTCTACAGGACATATTTTCTTTGGCAATTTTATCAAATATTTGAAAAACACTAATCCATTCTAGGGATTAGACAAAGAGTAAACACTTCCCATTTTTTACAAATCTATATACATCCATAGAGTGGAAAGAAAATAGAAAGGCAGGGTATTCTCACTCTATTTATAATTATTCTATGCAAAATTCATGCAGATTTAGTGTACATATTCAAAATGCATATTATTTGAAATTCAAGTCAGTTCTAGACATGTTAAATTCTTTATTCTCAAAAGAAAAATCTAAGTAATTCACCATACTCAAAGCAAAGATGGAAATCTAAATTATCATGTTCTTAAATGATGATTTTAATGCCCTAACCTTGTGTGTCTTAATAATCTAAATTGTTTACATTTAACAATTAAAGTAGTCTTCTTAACAGTCCAATAAGTTTGATACCACCATTATACCACCATTATCTTCACTTTATGGGTGAAGAAATAGTCTCACAGCATGGACATGATGTGTCCCATTTCTTGCAGGAATTAAGTGGTGGGACTGGTGAAAGCAGAGCACAGGGTCAATGTGCACTACCACACATAGTTCAGTGCATTCATATCAGGTATACTAATGAGCATTCTACGTGCTTGATTCAGGTTTTCACTTGTAATTTAGCTGGTAAAGTCATTTGCTGATTCCCATGGTATCTTGTTAAGATTAAATAAATCTTTGCCAATGGATATACTTCCAAATTCAGCTCTCCACTACTACAGCATATACATGAGGTAATCAACTTAGAAAGAGAGACAAT
>PVIR01011210.1:0-47760 GCA_004026965.1 Petromus typicus
TTTTTTGAGAGACCTTTTCTGAAACTACTGCAGATTCTGGATGTGTGGTTGATCTGGAGATTGCGATGGACTCTGTCCAGACTGCATTCCATCTGCCAGTAGTTTTTCCACTTTATAACTTGAGGTGGTGCTAGAGGTGGTGGCACATGCTTGTAGTCCCAGCACTTGGGAGGCTCAGGTTGGAGGATCACCATGAACTGAAAGTCAGCATGGGCTATGTAGTGAAATCCTGTCTTAAAACAAACAAACAAATAAACAGGTGAACGAATGAAACAGCAATAGCAGCAACAAAAACACAGGAGGAAAAGAGGGCTTGCTTACAAACATGCTAAATACCAAACAAGAAATTTGGAGACTTCTTAAGTGTGGGGGCACTAAGTCATATTTTTTTTAGTTGACAACCTAGCATGTAATGTCTTTCATTTATTTGGTATTTATTATATGCCAGTTGTGTGCTAGGCAGCAGCAAGGCCTGTGATCATACTGACAGCCAGTGACATAATTGTCATGGGCAGGGAACAGCCTTCACATTTCTGCACATCATCTGTCCAGTGGGCCCTCATTCTCTTCCCGATCCAGCAATCCTAGGGCACCTGGGTGGCTTCTTCACACTTTGCTCTCCCCATATCCATTGCTGCTCTATGCTGCTAACACCTTTTCTTCTTTTGATTTATCACCACTTGTTTGTCAAGAATATTACAGTGGAGAAGCAGCTTGGGACATCATCTTGTTCTCTTTCTTATCAGACAACTCAGTTTGGATCCTTCTGTTCCATCTCCCTAATTCCCTCATTCATTCCTTTTCATCAAGGTCCCCACCTGTAAGGGCTTCTTTTTATCTAAATCGTAGTCAAAGAAGATTGTTATTGAGCATAATTTTCAACGAGGAGTGACATCATCTTCCAGGTGACTGTGTGAAATGCTGAAGATGTCTTTGGTTGTTACAGTTGAGGAAAGTCCCACAGGTCACGCACCCTACAAAATGCAGTCAGATCCCCCAACGAAGAATCGTCTGAACTAAAATGTCAGTAGTGAAGCAATTGAGATGTTTTAATGCCTGAGTTAAGATTCTTTTTTTCAGAATCAAGAAGTGTAGCTTATTTTCTTAGCTGTTTGCTAATATGGGAACTTGGCAAGAAGGGAAATGTTCTCTTCCTGCATTTTTACATCTGTAAATTATGAGCTCAAAAGCCATAGTTGCCTGAGGATTGTTGTTTAAGGACAAATGATACACCTGTGAAATGAAGCCTCCCATCTGGCTCTTAACTATAACTAGGCTTATATATGAAGGAGACTGTAAAAAAAAAAAAAAGCATATTTCCTCCCAGGATACTATAAGCTACTCTCTTATTGTTTGCAGGTAAGATTTCAGAAATGCTGGGTCCTGGGATAGTCGGCTCACTGACCAAGCTGGTCCTTGTGAATGCTGTGTATTTCAGAGGAAAATGGAATGAACAGTTTGACAAAAAATACACAAGAGGGATGCCCTTTAAAACTGGCCAGGTAGGGAACATTTTCTGATATACTGATATATCTTCATCGTATCTTTAGCTCGGAAAGATGATAGGTGGAAAAAATAAATAATTTATTTCATGGTTAGTCAAATCTTACCCTTTTCTGGGATGAAT
Organism: Petromus typicus; assembly: GCA_004026965.1. Lineage (NCBI taxonomy): Eukaryota > Metazoa > Chordata > Mammalia > Rodentia > Petromuridae > Petromus > Petromus typicus. The sequence continues at coordinate 1,628 of PVIR01011210.1, forward strand.
TTAATGCTTTCCCTCTGTGTGCCTTTAATTAGAGGGAAGAGCACAGAAACTAAAGTAATTTTTGCACTGATAGTTTCATTTTTTCTTCATTGGTCAAATTCCTTTTCCAGCTTTGCCCATATGACTTGGGTTGGAGAAAAGTTTCTCTTAAGCCTTAGAATTATGTTGGTGTTAAACTCTCACTGCCTGCGGTTACTTAAACACCAGTGTCATGGGGACGGTGCCTATCTGCTGCCTCAGAATTCGAAGATGTGCAATTCTGAGCAAAAGAAAGTGTTAGATGTGAAGCCTAACTTTGAAAATAGTTTCCTGCATTTCCCTTAAAATAGGATAATGGCTGGGGTTAGTTGTTAGCTTAAAATTCGACTTTCATAATAAGAGATAATCAAACATCCTATAAAAATATGTAAGTTGAAATTATATTTTAGAGAAGCCATAAAAATGATCAACCTTATTCCTCTTGTGGAGGTATCCTCCCTAAGTCAAAGCCATAAACCAAGTACATACGTACTTTCACAATAAAAGTATAATTCCCTCCGGTTTATATATCTTTTCTAACTAGATTCTTCAGCCCAAGGGCTGAATTTAGTTAATGTTTCTCTTAACTTGGAGAAATAATTTTTAATTGTGAGGTCCATGAAAGTCCTCATCTATGAATTTTCTCAAGAAAGCAAACACAATTGCTTTTTTAAAAAAATAATGTAGTGGGCCAGGGATTTAGCTCAGTGGTTCCGGCGCCTGTCTTACAAGTGCAAGGGCCCGGGTTCGATCCCTCGTAACCACATACAATACTGGATGTGGAGACTCACACCCAGCAGCAATCAGTACCACATACCACAGTGCCGGGCGTGGTGGCTCACGCCTGTAATTCCAGCACTTGAAAGGCAGAGGCAGGAGGATTGCTGTGATGTGAGTTTGAGGCCAGCCTGAACTACAAAGTGAGACCCTGTCTCAAAAAAAAAAGAAAAGTAGCGTTTTCTTTGCTTCGGTATTCAGAAAATTATTGTCCCTTACCCAGGAACTGCATGATCTGTGGAACAATAGCATGTGTTGCTCAATACTCAGATACATTAATGGGCATAAATGCATACCAATCATAATTATCTTCTCCTTGTGCAGGAGTTCTATGAATCAGACGTATCTTGATTTTAGTAAATCATGCTTTTTTTCAGTAGTCTAATTTCATGTTTTTAATCAGGAGAAAAAAACAGTGCAGATGATGTTTAAGCACGCACGGTTCCGCCTGGGCTATGTGGAGGAGGTACACACCCAGGTCTTGGATATGCCCTATGAAGACGAGGAGCTGAGTATGATCATCCTGCTTCCCAAGGAGAGCACGGACCTTGACCTGGTGAGCGCTGGGTGGGAAATTGAGCAGCTGTGAATTCCTGCTGAGCTTTTTTAAGTTTATCTACCAGATGGCATTTGAGGAATTTCCTGTTATCGGTAATTACACGTAGTACTATGTGACCACTAGTATGGGCTTTCTGGTGAACCTGTCTCTGCATTTCTGCAGTGTCTATAGGACTGTCCCATATAGGACTGGACAGAGTTTGAGGAAACTAAGCAGAGAGTGTTCCAAGTATATAATACAATTCTTTATTTTGAAGAGAGATCCCAGTACCTCTAGAACAAAGTCCAGGATGAAGAATGGGGAGTAGTCTGGGTAGTGTTTTCAATATGAATTTGTGTATGAACCCTTAGGCAGTCTTATGAAGAAGGTTTACATTCAGGAGACTGTGGCTTGAGATCTTGCATTTCTAAGAAGATTCTCCATAAAACAGATGCTGCTGGTCTGTGGAACACATTTTTTAAAATTAGTACATGGTTTTCCTACATAATGAGTATGTTCCTTGTGAGGAGTTGGTACATGTATATGGCACATTTTGAATAATAAGGTCTGTGGTACATGTGGGAGATTTACGTTAGACAGATGGAGAGAGAAGTCTCATGGTAGAAAACAGAGTTCAGGAAGGGAGCAAGCAAACTTGTAAGGTGGGAAATGCTGGACTGGTAGTAGGCTGGTAATCTTGCTCTTGGGTGGGGAGGGAGGCCTCCACTTTAAAAGTTCGCTGGTTCTGATAGTGTAAATACTCCTACCATCACTGGCTGTAGGCTGCCAAGGGTTTAACGGCTGTATGAGTCATCATCCATGTACTAGTGGACAGGATCCTGACAGTGAGGGGGTTTGATTTCCTTGGTTGCTCTGTGTAATCACAAAGCTATCAGTATAGATGAGGAATGAGAACTATCATGGCCACCTGAGAGAAAAATCAGGAACCTAAGAATAGAACCAAAGTTCAAACAGTTGTCGCTGGAAGGACTCTCATCAGCAAAGGGTTGGGGTGCAAGTGGAAGCCCCTTCTCACTTCTTCCTCTCCCTTTTTGGTTAAGAAGAATGAGGGATGAATCTCAGAGCATTTGAAGCTAACTGCAGGACAGGCAGAGGGCAAACAAGGAAGCCAGTCCTGTTGCATTCTCCATTTCTGAAGGAAATGTCTCCTTTGCCATCTCTTTCACCCTGAAAGAATTGTCCCTGTTCAGCCCTGAGTGGCTCCCTGATGGGCTTAGAATCAGAGCTCTGACTTATACTCTTTGTCTACATTTTTTAAATCTCTCCAATTCACAGTCATACTATTGCATGAATATTAAAATTATCTACATTTATTAATTTTTTTTTTCAGTATTAGTAACAACCTTTAGATTGTCTCCATTGTTTTCTAGCTCTTTGACTCTTGTATCCTTAGAGTAGGGTTATGCTGAGAATGAGGTGGGGTGGGGTTAATATGTTTGTAAGTAGAAAAATATTTGTAGGTTTTCTTGGACAAGAATTCATCATCTAGTTCCAGAACACAGAAAGAGGGTACTAAGTGATGGTAGGTGTCAGCCTGCTGTCCTGTGTATTTTAAGATCTGACCTTTACTATTCCAGGTGGAGAAAACCCTTACATATGAGAAGTTCAAATCCTGGACCAATCCAGAAAACATGCAGAAAAGTAAAGTTCAAGTTTTCCTTCCCAGATTAAAGCTGGAGGAGAGTTATGACTTGGAAACTTTTCTCCGACGCTTTGGAATGGTTGATGCTTTTGAGGAGACCAAGGCTGACTTTTCGGGAATGTCAACCAAAAAGAATGTGCCGCTGTCCAAGGTGGCCCACAAGTGCTTTGTGGAGGTTAATGAAGAAGGCACAGAGGCAGCTGCGACTACCGCGGTGGTCCGAAACACCCGGAGTGCCAGGATTGAGCCCACGTTCTGTGCAGACCACCCTTTCCTTTTCTTCATCAGGCATCAAAGCACCAACAGCATCCTGTTCTGTGGCAGATTCTCTTCACCATGAAGAGGTTCTGCTGCTGTCTGTTCTGCTCTTTCCCTTCTGCTTATTTTGCCTTCATTAAAAGTCCACGTGGCTAAACTCACACAGTAGCTTGAATAGCACCATAAATGTGTGCACCATGAGGTGTGTGAATGTCTTTGCTGACATTTCCAGTGCTTCAGCTGTCTGGAATTCGAGGCTGAGAAGTCTGCCCTTGGTTTGGAATGTTCAAGATATTTCTTGTCTCTCTTAAAGACTGTGTCTCTTGTTTGAAAGCCTCTCATTGACTAATGACTCAGCCCTCAAGGTGTTTTTCATCCTGAGGTAGTCTTTGAGCTCCACCCACCACCATTACCAGGCTGTCCAGGGGATGCCATAGCCCTGATCCCTCTACACACAAAGCAAGACAGGATTATTCCATGGGGTGGCGCTGTAGCCCCCTGTTACAGGCAGCTAAAATAGCAGCATCTTTGTCACATAGCACACAGTGGCCTTCCATATTCCACATCTCACATAGCTTCTCATAGAAACAGCTTCTTTAGAACTTCTTTCCTGAAGACTCAGCTACAAGTTTAGGGCTCCGCAGTGAGCTTCAAGACTGGTATGGGGAAGCAGTTCACCAGACTATGCCATGGCATCATCTTCTTGCCCATTCCCTTTGAAGCCTCCCAAATGACCAAAGGACCCTTCATACAAAACAGTTCTTGGAAGCTGTGGTACACATCTGATTAGCAGTATATCCTCAACATCCCCCCTGCTATTCCATGCATGCAAATATACATTTATAAGCATTTTAGCACATTGTAACTTTTGTAGTGTACTTCTACCTTATAATAAACTTTCCTAAAGACAGTTATCTTTGCATGTCATCTACTTGTGTTTAGTATTCTATAGTTCTATATTTGAATCAGCTTAGGTGATGTGGGTAAAACTGTTCATATGATATATTACATGGTTATGAATAGCCTTGACATCTATTCACAGTGCTAATTTTAGGAGCAATATTCTCAAAAATCATACCATTGAGATATGTTGAGACTTCTAAGTTGATGTTCAAAAGTTTTACTGATTCACATTCTTGCTAATGTTTCCATTTATACTACTACCTGCTGTGTCATGTTTATGAATTGGACTGAATATGGCTTAGATTGTACTTTTGATTTATGGTGAACAGTTACATAAAACACTCATATTATAGTTGTGATGTAAAATTCTCCAAGCTAGAATATGTTCTCAAGCCACATTCAACTCAGCAACCAGATTTCCCAAGGTATTTTTGGCCAAAACAATCCATGGGTTGGAAATTACACATTTGAGTTTTGATCTCACTGGTACTTTATACATAAAAGCGTAACTAGAAAAATATCGGTAGGTTTTCTTGGACAAAAATTCATCATCTAGTTCCAGAACACAGAAAGAGGGTACTAAGTGGGTGGTAGGTGTCAGCCTGTTGTCCTGCATATTTTAAGATCTGACCTTTACTATTCCAGGTGGAGAAAGCAGTTACATATGAGAAGTTCAAATCCTGGACCAATCCATAAAACATGCAGAAAAGTAAAGTTCAAGTTTTCCTTCCAGATTAAAGCTGGAGGAGAGTTATGAGTTGGAAACTTCTCCAATTGCATCACTGAGATGTAAACATGACCCAGAACAAACTTTATATGTTTCACAAATACAATTTGACAAGTTCTGGTGCATACATGCATGCATGAAACTATCTCCACAGTTAAGATAGTGGCCGTGTCTATCACACCTCTGAATATTTTACAGACTCTGTCCCTCCTTTCCCTCTTGAACCACTTCGCCACATTTCTCAGGAAACGACAGTCTGCATTCTATTACTATAACTTAATTTTATTTTCTAGAATTTTATTTACTTAGAGTCATGATCTACTCTTTTCCTATGGCTCCAAGCACTCAGTACCATTATTCTGAGATTCAACATTATACATGTCAATTATTTCTCCTTTTATTGCTAATTGTACAAATACACCGTAGTTTTGAAATCCCTTCACATTTTAATGGATATTTGTTGTCACCAATATTTGTCTATTGCAAATAAAGTTGTCACGATTATTCATCTTTGCAGGAATTTACTTTTTCATTTATTTGGGGGAGATGCATAGGAGTGGAATGTCTGAGTTACATGACGGGAGTATTACATTTTTAAGAAATTGCCACAACTTCATATTCTTATACCAAATAAAAAATATGATATTTACACATCTGTGATCTGTTTATTTCGCTTATGCGGATGTCCTCAAGGTACATCATTTGAGTATGAATGACTCAATCTTATCATTTTTAATGGCAGAGTTATGCTCCGTTCTATAAAAGAACCACATCTTTATCCAGTCTCCAGTTGATGGACATTTGGGTGGTTTCTAAGTCTTACCAATCACAAACTGAGCTGCTATAAACATGGGTGCACATATGTCTCTGTGATATGAATCTTTTCATTCCTTTGTGTATATGCCTAGCAGAGTGATGGCTGGGTCAAATGGAAGACCTCCATTACTAGTTTTTTGAGGAATCTCCACACTTATCTCCACAGACATTGTATGAGTGAGTTGTAGTATGTATAGTTGATATTGTGAAGTAGAAAATATTTAAAAGGAAAGAGTGTAGGGGTAAAGAACGAGGGGAAAATGAATGTAATAATAAAAAAAGAGTTTTTTGTATATAGGGGGCTGGGAGATGCAGGGCGGGGCGAAAAGGGAAAAAATGAGAATCAAGTCATGTCATATTCTGGTACAAACTCTTAATGTTGAATGCGATTATCATATTTATTCATAATGTACCAATAAAGATAATTAAAAAACATAGAAATTGCCATATTGCTTCCCAAATGATTGTATTATTTAATGTTTTCAGTAAACAGTGTGAGAGTTCTGGTTGGATGTTGTACATTCTTGCTAACACTTGGTATGTTCTATGGTTTTATTCTAGATATATTGTAATATTTTACTGTGGCTTTTGTTTTCATTTACTTAAAGAATAGTTATATTAAGCATTTTTATATGGTCATTTTCCATTCATATATTCTTCTTGGTGAAACAGTTTTTAAAAATTTCACCCATACTTTGTAGCTTTGGTTTTGTTTACTTATTTTATTTTGATAATTTTGCATTATGGACACGATATACTTTATCAGATGTATGATTTGTGATATGATTTTTTTTATCACAGATCATATTTTTTTTAAAAAAATTTTTGAGACAAGGTCTCACTTTGTAGCTCAGGTTAGTCTTGAACTCAACCTCAAACTCAGCAGTCCTCCTGCTTCTGCCTCCCAAGTGCTGGGATTACAGGTGTGAGCCACTGTACCCCGCACTGTGGTATGTGGTACTGATTGCTGCTGGGTATGAGTCACCATGCCCAGCCTTGTATGTGGTTACCAGGGATCAAACCCGGGCCCTTGTGTTTGCAAGGTAGGTGCTGGAACCACTAAGCTAAATCCCTAGCCCAACAAATCATATTTTTTAGCTTTCAAAAACAGTGCTTTTGAAAAGTAAAGGCTCTGAATTTTGTCCAAGTTTGATTTATTAATTACAAAAAATAGTTTATGTTTTTTAGAATGGCAGTAGTGTTCAGTTTTATATTTAGTTCTTGATCCCTTTGACCATATTTTCTCACATGTTGAAAAGGCTACCCTTTATCCACTGAATTTCAATCTATATTGAAAATTGATGGGACATATATATGTAGTTTTAGTTTGGGGCTTTATCAATTGTATTGATCTTGTCTATCTTGATGGCAGTCTCACACTGCCTTTATTACTGTAGCTTAATAATAAATTTTGAAAACTGATAAGTTTTCCTATATGTTGTGATATTTGTAAAACTGTTTTGATGGTTCAGCACTTTGCACTTCTCTATGAATTTCAGACTTAGTTAGTGCACTTATACAAAAGCTTTCTGGACTTTTGATTAAGGTTGACCAGATAATAGCATTAATTTGGGGGAATAAACATTAGCAATATTGAATATGCCAATCTGTGAACAAAATATGTTTCTTCATTTTCAAGGTAGTTTGTACACAACTTATACAGGTAATTTAATTTATTGCACAAAATTTTTCAAATTTAATCCTTCATACTCCCATGTTTATGCTATGAGAAATTGTGTTGTTCTTTAATTTCAATTTTTTATTGTTTCTTGCAAGTATGTGGAAAAATAGTTTTTGTATTTGTCTTGTTCCTAAAAATTTGCTTCATTTGGTTGATGTTTTTGTAGCTTTTTGGCAGGTCTCCTATCTGCTAATAAAGTATTCTTTTTTGGTTTTTTATTTGGATTCTTTCTATATATGTTTCTTATGTTATTGGATTCGTTGTTGATTAGAAGTATAAAAAACAGACATATTTTCCTCCTTATTTTAGTAAAAGCAAACAGTCATTCATCATTAATTGTGAGGTTAGTTGTAAGTTTTAAATAAATGTTTTTTAACAGATTGGAAAATCTCTTATTCCTAATTTGTTAGGAAAATTTCATTTCTTTTTTAGAAATCAGGAATAAATGTTAGTTTGTCAAATGATTTTTTAGTATCTTTGAGATGGCCATATGGTTTTGAGGTAGGAGAAAAGAAATAAAGATGGGTAGGGGAGAAAAGGAGCAATTTTTTTTTTCTCCATAATTACTTTTTTTTTGGTGGAGGTAAGGTCTTGTCATGTAGTTCCAGCTGGTGTTGAGTTCACTATGTACCCCATGCTGGCCTCCACTCCTGATAATCTTCCTGCTTCAGCTTCTCAGGTGCTGGGATTATAGGCATTCACCATCATTTTGGGTTCTCTAATTGCTTTGAAATTTTGGGGAAGATTTTTCTCAGCTCTGCATATTGGCATGCTGTATTCATCTCTTTCCTGTCACTGTACAAAATACTCCAAACTTCCAATTTAGAGGAAGAAAAGTTTGTTTGGCCTCCAGTTTCAAAGAGTTCTGTCCATGAATTAGTTTGTGGCTCCTGTGTAACAGTTCCTGAATATTGCAGCTGGGAAAGGAGGGAGAGAGAGAGGGACAGAGACAGAGAGACAGAGAGAGACAGAGACAGAGAGACAGAGAGAGAGACAGAGACAGAAAGAGAAAGAGAGTACTTAGTACAAGAATATACTCTTCTAGTTCATGATTCCAGTGATCCATCTCCTCCAACCAGGACCCTTCATCTAATAGCATTTTCACCCATGAATTCATTAGTGTGTTAATCCAGTCAAAGGACAGAATCCTCATGATCCAATCACCTTTCATTATGTTTCCTTGATACTTGAGTCTGTTTCACTTTTTTTTGACAGTACCATGCTATTTATATCACTGTAGCTTTGTAATATAACTTCAAATCCAAGAGTGTGATGCTTTCTGTCTTGTCTTTATTGCCCAGAGTTGCTTTTGCTATTCTGTGTATTCTCTGGTTTCACATGAATTTTAGGAATTTTTTCTACATCTGTAAGATACGCTATTGATATTTTTACTGGGATCACATCAAATATGTATAATGCTTTTGGAAGTGTGACTATTTCCACTGCATTGATCCTCCCTATCCAAGAACAGAACATATCTTTGCATTTCCTGATATTCTCTTGAACCTCCTCTTAAAGAATACTGTAGTTTTCAGTGTATAGGTCTTTTACTTTATTAGATTGATTCTGGTGTATTTCATTTTTCTTGATGTTATTTTGAAATGTGTTGTTTTCCTAATTTCTTTCTTACTGAGTTTATTACTTGTGTACATGAATAGTCTTGCTTGTTGAGTGTTGCTCTTGTCTCCTCCTATGCTACTGAATTTGCTATATTAATTCTAGGAGTCTTTTGGTGGAGTTCTTGGTGTCTTCTCTGAATAGTACCATTTCATCAGCAAATAATGATAATTTAACTTCTTTTCTTATCCTTGCTCCTATTGTTTTTTTGTCTTGTATAACTGTTCTGGCTAATGTTTTCAGGACTGTGTTCAACATGAGTTGTGATAACATTCAATCATGTCTTTTTCCTGATTTTAGAATGAAAGCTTTCAGTTTTTGACCATTTAGTATGATGATGGCTGTTGGTTTGTCATAGATGACTTTTATCAGATTGAGATAAAGACTTTCTATCCCAATTATCTTTTTAAATTTACTTTATTGGTATAGTTTATACATACACTGTGATCACATTCAACATTGAGAATTTGTACATGTACATGACATATCTTGATTCTCACTGTATTCCTTTCCCCTGTCCTCCCCCAACCCCCACCTCCTATATACATAAGTATTGTTTCCTTTTTCTTTTTTACTATCAAGTTTTTTTCTTTCCCTTCTCTACTTTCCCCTACCCAGCCTAGCCTTTTTTCTTTTTTGTATTTTCTTCCTATTTCACATTACATGTCATACAGTTTGGCATTCATTTACATCCTCAGTTTTTCATACTAGAGAAAATATATGGTACTTACAGATCTGTGTCCTATTTACTTCACTTATGAGTATGTCCTCAAGGTACATCCCTTTCAGTATAAATAACTCAAATTTATCATTATTTATGGCTGAATATTATTCCATTTTATTTTAAAAAAACCCAGCACATCCTCTTTATCTAATATCCCTTTGATGGGCATTTGGGCTGTTTCCAAGATTTAGCTCTTCCAGTTATCTTTAGGTTTTTTTCATAAATGGGTGTTGGACTTTGTCAAATGCTTTTTCTTTTGTCTATTGAAATTGTATAGGAGAAATATAACTAGATGTTAGTTGTGCTGAGTTCACGTTCCCTAAAATCAAAGAACGAATTCTGAAGGACAGTGGAGATTAAAAGTGAGAAATGTTTATTGAGAGAGAGCTCTAATAGCTTAGGTAATATTGATCCAGTAAGGTATCAGGGTATATAGAAAGGGTATATGGCTGATATAATTAACCTTGGCTTAGTATGACTTCTAAAACAAAGAACATTCTTAGAAAGGAAGAAGTCCATGTATTCTGGTCACCTGCCAGGTGTCTGATTCATAAATGTATTTACTAGACTGTGTGTTACTTGTTGTGGAATAGTCTCAGATTCTGCATAGTCCTTAAGGTATTGTACAAATCTGGCCATGGTGACTTTAACTTGAGGCCTTCTTCAGATGCTCCTTCAACCACAATTCTATTTTACTTTTTTTTTTCACTGGCTGTCTTGACTGTTTAGTCTCTCCTGACTATACATCAACTTATATCTAACTTAGTTTCATATAATAAGATGATCATATGGTTTTTATCCTTGGTTCTGTTAGAGTGGTGTATGGTATTGATCAATTTGTGTATGTTGACCCACTTCTGCTTCTCTGGGATTCATCTCAGAGGTGATTTTCTGAATTGTATTTACTTTTATTGATTGAAATTTTTTTTTTTTTGACAGGGCCTCGCTTTGTGGTTTAGGCTGGTCCTGAGCTCAGCCTCCAACTCACGTCACAGCAATCCTCCGGCCTCTGCCTCCCGAGTGCTGGGATGACAGCCACGAGCCACCATGCCAGGCACTGTGGTATGTGGTACTGATTGCTGCTGGGTGTGAGTCTCCACACCCAGTATTGTATGTAGTTAACCGGGGAATCAAACCCAGGCCCTTGTACTTGCAAGACAAGAGCCAGAACCACTGAGCTAAATCCCTGGCCCTCGGTTGAGAATTTTGCCTCTACATTCATTGAAGATATTGGTCTGTAGTTCTACATTTTTGGTTGAATCCTTCTCTGGTTTTGGTAATGCTTGGATAATGCTTGCTTTGGGATATTGTTTCCTTTTCAATATCTTTAAGGAGCTTGAAAAGTAGTGGCATCAGAGCTTGTTGAAAGTATTTGTAAAACTCAGCAATGAATCCATCAAGATCTGAGCCCATTTTGTTGATAGTTTTTTTAATTTATAAAAAGAAATAACCTAACTGATATTAGGTTATTTATAACTTTTATATATCCTAGATATTTGAACTTTGATAATTCATATGTATCTAGGAATTTATATATTTATTCTGTGTTTTCATCTAATTTGAATACAAGCTATCAAAGTAGGTACTAATGGTCTGGATTTCTGTAAGATCTGTTGTGATTTTTGCCCTTTTTATTCATTATTGCACGGATTTTAGTCTTTTCTTTCCCTATTTTTAGTAGGTTGGTTAAGCATTTGCCTCTTTTATTTAATCTTTCAAAGATCCAAGTAGGTTGCTTCTTTGGGCTCACTATGATTTTTGGATGTGAGAATTTACTGCTATGTATTTCCCTCACAGGACTGCTTTCATTGCATCATATAAGTTCCAGTATGTCATACTGACATTATGTAATTGTAGAAACTACTTAATTTCTTATTTAGTGTTATCTATGACCCATTATAGGTCAAACAAAACATAGATATAAGAGTTCAAAAGAGAGGAAAAGGTCCCTTTATAGGATATTCTAAGCCCATGTGAATCTCTGGCTGGTAAACCTAGACTGGCAGCATCCAGTGCACTGTCTTTCCTTTGGGCACACTGCATTTTGCTGTAGTTCTGGACATATTCTCTGCCTAACATGGACACATTTTCATGGGTAAGCAACAGAAGTTAAGAGTCTACCTGTTCTGCCCAGGACTCTGGATACATGTGAGACATCACCCAACACTGCCTCTTCTTTTCTCTTCTATTCTCATTGTAAAGTTGGCAGAAAGCAGCCACTGCTACTCATGCCTCAGCTTGAGCTCTGGGTTGTCTTGAAATTTTTTTGACCAGATTACTTTAGTAAGCCATGATCTTCCAATAGTATCTGCTTAAAAATTCTAAGGGTACTTAAGCCTGCATCTTAAAACCTTCCCAAATTCACCCCATAAAGCAGTTCCAAAGGTTACTAAACCACAGGGGTACAATCCCAGTAACGAACCTTCCTTGGTACCAATTTTTGTACTGTCAGTCTTCCTATTTTGGGGACAATATGTCCAACACCTGCAACTTAAAGAAGAGATTTATTTTGGCTCATGGTTTCAAAAGGTTTAATCCATGGTTAGTGCCATGCAAGGTGGAAACAACATAGCAGAAGGGTGTGGGGGAGGAAATGCCCTCGACGTGGTGGGCAGGAAGCAGAGAGAAGAGAAAAGCTGGAGGCAACAATGTAACATTCTAGGTCATGTTCCAGTGACCCATCTCCTCCAAAAAGGCCCCACTTTCTGACAGTTCATTCCACTTGGAACTCACTAAGGAACTAACTCACTGATGATGATAACTCCACATGATACAATCAACTTCCAAGAGTTCCAGCTCCAAAGAAATGAGACTTTTGAGGGACACTTTAGATCTAAATTATAACATATTCTTACCACTCACTGAGCTGTTGTGTTATAGTTTATTAGCCCTAAACTTAGCAAGTTTATCTTTTCTCTTTTGAGACTAAGGACAACATGGTAGGAGGAACTGAAGTTAGTTCTGGGGACTCTCAATTGCTAGCATTTCCAACACGCAGTTCTGATAAACAAGGACAATCATGAGGATGGAATTCCTTCAGAGCTTCAAAAACAGAACCGAGATGATCATCACCTGGACCCTGAGACACCTGCATTAATCCTTAAAAGCTGGTCATACACTGATGTGAACTGACCAGCCTGAATCATGGCCTCAGAGTGAGCCTCTTCCAGGTATTCAGGGTGGATTCTTTAACTACTCTTCTTCACTCTAACTCTGCCTAACAAATGCTTTTATGCCTCACGCTGATGTGTGTTATTTTTCCCTGATGTAAATAAAAATCCTCCTTGATTGGCAGAATTCTCATCATCTCCTCTTTGAAGGATCTCCCAGGATTTTTCCTGGTGGCAGTTTTTATTCGTTTTTTTTTGGAGACAGGGTCTCGCTTTGTGGTTCAGGCTGGCCCTGAGCTCTGCCTCAAACTCACATCACAGCAATCCTCCTGCCTCTGCCTCCCAAGTGCTGGGATTACAGGCGTGAGCCACCACGCCCGGCACTGTGGTATGTGGTGCTGGTTGCTGCTGGGCATGAATCTCCACACCCAGTATGGTATGTGGTTACTGGGGAATCGAACCCGAGCCCTTGCGCTTGCAAGCCAGGTGCTGGAACCACTAAGCCATCTCCCCGGCCCTTGGTGGCAGTTTTTAAAGCTATAATGTTTTGATTAGTTTCTGAATGGTGAAAAAAGACATTACTAGGGTACACCCCCCTTGATTGTGGTATATTTCCAATTTTTGTTTATTTTTGGACTTTGTTAGACTACGGTTGGAATTCATTATCATTGTTTCAAAGGAAGGATAATCTATATTTTCTTTTTTACATTTTTAATTTGTCTTCCTGATTTTGATTTGAGGATAATTGTGAGTTCATGGGATGAACCCAGAAGCATGTTTACATTTTTACTTTTCTGAAACAGATTTGCATTCTCAGCATTTTTAATGTACTTGTTTGAAATTTTTCTTTTGAAGTCAACACTTTTTTGTTTTGTTTTGATTTGAGACAGGGTCTTACTCTGTAGTTCTGACTGGCCTGAACTCAGTATTTATCCCAAACTATATACTCAGAGCAGTCCTCCTGCCTCTGCCTCCCACATGCTGGGATTATTGGTGTGTGCCACCGTGCTTAGGATTGTGGTACGTGGTACCAATGATCAAATTCAGGACCTTGCACTTGCCAGGCAGATGCTGAAACCATTGAGATAAACCCCCAGCCCTCGAGTCAACAGTTTCGAGTGTCAGTCTTTGTCCTTTAACTGCAATTGATAATATTCTTAAAAATGCCTTGCAAATTTTAGTTGCCCAGTTCTGTCTAGAGACGATAGTTTGATTATTTAAGTAAGTAATCAGCTTATGCAACCTCTGCTGTTGTTTAAGTGGTAGTAGTTCCTCAACAGTCTCTCTGAAAAAGGCTAAATGCAATATGTGGTTTTTATAGACGAAGTCATTGACTTGAATTCCAGGGCAGCATGGCTGGCCCTTAGTGCTGCTTCCACTCTCCTGCTTTCTTGCTTCAATGTTCTCTCATCTCAGAATAAAATCAGTTCTACTATTGGCTTATATTATTCATCTATGTTAAAAGCTCTTTTTCTTTTAGACCATACTTCTTAAATTTTATTACAAAAAAGATTAGAGTTTTATATTGTTTCCTTAAACAGGAGTTCTGGATTGCTCATTAGTCTGCCTGCAGCAAGATAGGAGCCAGGGAGCTAACAGCAGCCATGGATGTTCCACCGTCTTTGTGCCTTCTCTGTACGAGCACCTGCTGGCCCCTCAGTCTCTCTTGCATTATGATTCCCACTTGTAGTACCCTGGAATTATCTTTTGTGTATATCACTTTATCTTATGTTATCAATATTCTGCCATATACAGGTTCTGGAAATCAATGTAAGTTTGTGATTTATCAGTGAACTCCCTCTTATCTTTATTTTCATTGGTATATTTCTTTTCTATGTACTCAGTAAAGATCCATGCATTCCTGATTTAATTACAGAATACTGTTCCTGCAACTAAGTCATTAATTTGAAGGGTAGCTAAGGAGGAATTCTGTTAGTATGTACATTACAATATTCAGAATAGTAAAATAGTAAAAGAAAACTGATTTGATTTTGTTTTTATTTGTGTGACTCTTACATGCAGTACTGTAATGTATAACAACATAAAACTATAGTACTGTATAGAACAATCAACAAAATTACAGTTGTATATAAGCAAAGTACTGTGCAGAAATATATTGAGGTTCTATAAACAAGATGTACAGAATTGTAGAAAGAAAGAGAAAAAACCCAAGAGGTAGATCCTAACAGAGATCACAAATTTAGAACAGGACACCTTGGTCATAAGTCCAAATAGTTGTTAAATAGATAGGTTGTTAAAGAAAGACTATCTATCCTTCATAAGAAAGGACACAAAATCACACTCTTTACTTATGACTGTGTCCCAAAAGATAGCTACTTATGAATTTCCTTCTTGTATGAAGATTAAACTACTGAAAAAAATTGTGGAAAAATAATATAATTATAAGTCATTCAAATTGTGTGGGAAAAAGATAAAGAGCATTATGCGAGGGCAATGTGGTAGACTGAAACACGGTGCCACTGATGAAAGACCGCTTTGAAGAACTATCAAGTACAGTCAAAGCTGCTAGTAAGACTCCATTAACAGAGAAGAGTATTCTGGAAAGAAGGAATAAATGCACACACCCTTGATGGTGAGATAAATATTGAAGAATAGAAATGGTGTCATTCTTAGAGTGAAGTTATAAGCCAGAAGTGGAAGAAATGATACCAAAAGGAAGGCCAAGTTAGATCATTAAAACGGTTTTAAGCCATGAAAATAATGACTGTAATAATGATATTTCATCACTCATGCTATTGATGTTTTTAAAGGATTTGAAATTTGGGAGATAAATAGTTAATTTGCCTGTTCTTCATGTAATTTGGACGGTATCCTGGTGAATACATTAAAACCAATTAAGAATAGAAACAAGAAGCTCAACCAGAAAGCATGTTAGTGGTCTTGGCAAGAGATGACGGCCATGAAAGTTTATGTAGAAAAGGGAATATGTTAGTGATACATTTCAAATTGAATCAGGTTCTGATGTTGGACAGGATGCACAGGATGGACATGCACACAGAATCACCAGAGGATTTGAGATTAGCCAAGAACTAGAAGGAAATTCTTTTCCTACTGAAGGGGACTGAGGTGGGAGGTTTTAGGTGAGGTGAGGATCAAAGGTTTCATTTTGACAAGTTGCGCTTCTCCCAAGATATACACATTCAAGTTTTCAAAAAGTAGTTTACTAGCTGGATCTGGGATGGGTAAGAGGTTATGGAAGTGGCTTGTAAAGTGGAACTCCTGGGACAGTGTGTGTGTGTGTGTGTGTGGGGAGGTGTTGCTTCTTCCTTCTTCCAGCATTCCTTGAGGCAATCCTCCTGCCTCTGCCTCCCGAGTGCTGGGATTACAGGCGTGAGCGACCACGCCCGGCACTGTGGTATGTGGTACTGGTTGCTTCTGGGCATAAGTCTCCACACCCAGTATGGTATGTGGTTACTGGGGGATCGAACCTGAGCCCTTGCGCTTGCAAGCCAGGTGCCGGAACCACTAGGCTTATGTCAGTTATCTCACATCTTTTTGTGTTAAACTGTACTGATAATCTGTGTTTATTAGTAATACAGTTTGTTTTCTATTTCATACATCAAACAATTTCCGCATAATAACCTGAGATACTTCGAGATAATTGTTCCCAGATTATCTTTCTCTGAAAATCTTCACCGTTGCTTCTTTTTTTGATCCAAGGTTATTTACTCCCATGCCATTTTTAAGTTATTGATTTCTGAAAGAAAAACATAAAGAATACATCTGGGAGGCAGATAGAGCTATATAGCTCCAAATCCTTTTGTCACTTTCTAAAACACAAATGATCAGAATGTGTTACCTATAGACTTGTCCTCAGGACATCATACTATGTAGAATTGGAAAGAATGGCACATATATTATGCTTTGGTCTGTCCCATCTCTTTACTTGTCTATATAATGTTTAATTTTGCAAGCTTTCATTGTCAGGATGCCCAGGCCATTGTCAATTTTTCTCTTTTATTATTTTTTCCTTTCATTATCTTCTGGAGTTTATAAACTTTGTTCCTGCCCTGCTTTTATGCCATATGTCATAGAGATCTAACTTGCCAGGTCCCTTTTCTGGAGAGCTGTTCATGGTAATGAAGTGGGTTCTAGCCACCCTGGCTCAATGTATCAGTATATAATGCATCAAAGACAGAAAGACAAATGTGAGGTCTCAGCATCTGATGACTTCAGTGCTGACCAGACTTTCATGTAACTGGGCAAGAGTGAATTTGCAAACAGAAGTCTTCAGAGTTTGGCTCGAGGGAGATAGGGGAAGGCAGTTGCTAACAATTCCAAAGTCACTAACAATTTACTTGACCTTGAGCAAGTTAGTAAAGTTCTTCGTGCTTAGATTCTCCTCCTTTGAAACATGAGAGGGTTTGCCAAGATGATCCCTAAGTGGCTTCTAGCTCTGACATGCTTGAACAAATGTGAAGCACAAGATTATTTTGGGCCATATGCTTTTACTTTCTGCACTGATTTTTTTTTTCATTACTTTGTAAGCTTCTGTTATTTCAGAGATGACTTTTGTTGTTAGAAATCCAAGTTGGTTCCAGTGTGCTTGTTATATCAATACCTTTTTCATTTCAGTTAAGGACTTTGATGATAGCTTCCAGGGAGAACCTGGCAAAATAAAATCATGTTTCCTGTTCTAACATTTGTTTCATCTTCATCTTTTGTCAGTGGGAATACTGCTATTTGTCATTTCAACATTTTCCCAGCAACACCACTTTCCTCATTTGGGGCCTTTGAAGTCTCTCTCATCAGAATGAAGCCTTTGCTAATAGTTCTTTGGAGGTGCTTCTTGTATCAGGAAGAGGTGTTTAAGCAAGCTTCTCTCAGTACTAAGTCAGGTCTCTAGGTGATCTTCCCTCCTCCTAATTAAAAGGCTCACATTCAAATAGAGGACCAAGACTTAAAAGAAAAACTGCCACAAGCTTCCCTGGTGCACACAGCTTCAGTTGTACTGCAGGGCGGAAAGCTCGTGTCCATTAGACAGACTCTACTCACCTCTTCCCTAGGAGAGGTCAATAGCTCGGGGATCACTCTCTCTGGAGAGAGCAGGTGATGCAGGGAGACCTGACCTGTTCATTCATTACCCAGCTGGTGAATGCAGTGTGGCAGGAAGTCCTTCCTCTGAGACAGGCCTCGTTTATGCACAGCATCACTGAGCATTTCAGAAAGTTTATATAGAGATCTATTAGCTGTCTCACTGAACCTGTTTTTTCCACATTCTGAGTTAGGAACCACTGGAAGTGTGTTTGTGGAGATAAAATATGTGAAATAAGATTTGTTCTTTAATACCCAGGACCTCTGATACTTTTGCTATCAAAGAGAAGTTAGAAAAAATGTAGATTTCTTTACCTTTAGCTAGATAGCACAGAAATATAAATAATAACAAGAGGAAACTATAAACAAAATTTGTCACTGGTTAAAGTGAAATTACAGCTAGTGTTTAGGGAAGAATTATAAGAATAATCCAAATCCAATAATTATTTTATATAAGAAACCTAAGCCCCTCTATGTCTTACCTGAACTCAGCACATTGTATATGGATTGTAGAAGCTTGTTAAAGTTTTTTTCTCTTGTGTCCAGGAGTACAAAATTTGTTGGTGGGCGTCCTGAGTTATAGGTGTGGAAGAACAAGTGTGTGCAAGGAAGGACTGTTAAAATTTAAATTTCCATTCTCATAGTCCATCCTACACCTTGCTGTAAGCCCTGAGATTTTCAGGATTAGAAGTAGTGATGGAGAGATTTTTAATGACTTTTTCCTACATTGGCAGATCTTCATTTTTGAGGTTTAATAAGAGAAATCTAGGCATCATTCTTGATTTTCATTTGTCTAAGGCCAACATAACCCAGCAATTAAAGTGCTGCCTGGCCCACAACACTACATCCTCCATGCTCTAAATAGTTCTTCTGCTCTTGTCTTAAGACTAGAATTGCTCCTCCCAAAATTATTGCTTAAATAATTATTAAAGTTATAGTTTTTAAATAAGTAAGTACAGTCATACTGTTTCCTACTTTTCAATGCCTTTGAAACTATGTGACAAAGCTTAACTTCCTGAAATCACACAACTTTTATGGTTAGTGTATTACTCATTCCTTCCTATTTCTTCCCACTTGTATGCAATGCTCCAGTGGTAGTAAACCTGAGAGCCCATAAGTTGCACCCTTCTTCATGTCCTTGTGTTCACAGATAGTCATCAAATAGCATGGACACTCTCTAGGCTGTCATTGCACACTTGTCCACCGGAGACCTGCAAGTGGACTTGCCAGGTGAAGAGGACTCAAGCTATCTGAAAACTGTGATGGATCCAGGGTTCAGGTCTGGAGCCTTCTGTAACAGACCTGTTCTCATATTAGGAAGCTTCCTTAGTTCCATGACATCTCCTGACTCAGTTCAACCGATGAGTACAACGAAAACACTTTTTGTCAGCCTATGAGTTATGTGAACTGGATGTCTCACTTGCATCTTCTAGTGTTGGAAGTATTACTTTGTGTGCTGCTAAGTCACTGATGTCATCAAGGCAAAAAAGCCTTCCATTGGATAATTGATCAAAATATTATATGAGTTTTAGTTCAATTTAATATCCACCCCCTTTCTCATTACAGCAAAGACTGAAGGGATTCCATTTCTGTGGTTAACTTCTCAAAAGGAGTCCATTGATTTACACCATCCAGGTGGGTGCCTAGAGTTAAATGAAAGTTCTTCACTTTTATCTGTGTTTCACTGTTCCATGTTTGTATTTTTCTGTGCGGATCTGTCCCTGTAGGCTCTGTCCCTGTCAGGAAACCTCAGGTACTATAACAGCAAGCAAGACACTGGCCATTGAGTCTCCCTGGGGTTTCTGTTGCCACTTTAATAGAATACTCTATCAACTATTCTCTACACATTGAAAACAATGTATTGAAATGACAAATGTGTCCTTGAGTAAGGCTCAGCACTCTCTACATGCCTGGTCAGTGTGGACATGGCTGTCCCTGAGTGCCAGAGACCAGTGCCACATACTTGAAAACTCCACAGAGTAGCTGCCAGCAAGTCACACCAAACCCAGGGCTCTGAAGGCAGGATGAGTGGTGGAATCCAGAAACGTGGTTTCCCCAAAAGCAAGGGGATTAATGCAAGCAACTGAGAGGCTGCAGTCTGCAGTGCCTTCCTTCCTTCTCCAAAGACCTTTCATCAGCAACATGTGGCCCAAATCATGGAACAAGCTTCTGTCCTCAGGATTTGGCTTCAGGAAGAGGCTCAGGCTATGCTCCTGCTCGGCGACAGCACACCCTCCTCCTGTGATGTTGCCAATATAGTTTCGTAAGTGACTCTCACCCTTATCCATCCAACCACTGAACTGAAACCGTGAGCTACTTTTTCAAGTTGTAGGTGTCAGTCTATCATGTCTCCGGCACATGAGAGTGACTAAAGCAGGGGTTCTGAGAAAGTTCTTATTTTTTCACTTTTACTGGAAATTTAGTCTCTTGGAGAATCAGGAAAACAACAATAACTAAAAGATATGATTTGACAGTTAGAAGCAAACTAAGATTATTTTTTAGAAATATGTTTTCCCTTTAACTTGGAACAAAATACCCCTCCTTCTAAGATTGCTTTATTGCAATTTCTCAGGGTTGACAAGGGGAAAAACAAAACTTTACTGCTGAAAAAAATGATACAAAGTATTACCAGCACCCACACATCCTGTGTCTAACTCACATATCCAAAGGATTATAGGAACTTCCCCATGATCACATCATCAGGGTTCCTTCTCTGCCACCTGCCGGAGCCTGCCGACAACAAAACAGAACTCGAATTGGGGGGTGAGGATGAAGAAAGACAAGATAAAAGAGAGATGAAACAAAATATTGGATCAGAAGGGTCTCAGCACACTGAAGACTGAAGACCCTGAGTTTACTGTCAATGCTCTTTTTATAATACTTTTACTACAGTGTCTATGTGCAAAAGATTATAGTCAGTGGTTAAAGATTTACAGAGATTACAATAAGTAAGGGGCTTGGTGTCAGTCTGATTAATGTCTACACTCTAAACAAAGATGGGAAATCAAGGCACAGGGAAATCAAGGCACAGAATAACATTTCAGCAGAAAATATTAAAGACTTGTTTAACTGGTACTTCTTGACCGATACTTTGTCAGTTGTTCAGAACAGTTTCTATTCTTCTATGTTTTTTCCATCTTGTTGTCATCAATTAATTGTACCTCAGAAGATCATAAGCTTAGGTTCTCATTACATTTCCTTGAGAAAGAATGCAGGTGTGTGTGTGGGCTCAGTGCAGAGCCTGGAGTAGTTTTCCTGGTGCCGGCATGCTTGTGGCAAGTGACAAATACCCAAGGCAGCTCCAAGTCAGAGCAGATCCCTAGTCTTTTAATTCAGGGCAGTACCATACAGTGCAGACCCCCGACTTCAGGAAATCCACCAAGCCCAGGACTAAAGTCCATGGTTCAATGTCTCACCCTGAACTGCTTCCTGCAGCTACCGGAAGAGCAATAGGCAGTCAAAAGCCTTTTCTGCTTAACCATGCCACATAACTTCCTGTTCTGTTTCTATCACTTTGTGTAATACACAACTTTGTGAACATGTTCAAGGCTTATTTTCTTTATTCCCTTCTTTCATTGTTTTCTTGAGAAAGTTTCATACAGAATTCTTTCTTTTTAAAAATTATGTACAATTAAGGTATAAAACATGATATGTCAACACATACACACTCTCATGACTAAGATATAAAATACCCTCCAAAGTCTCACTTCAGAGAAGGCTTTTTGAGTGTGTAGGGCTGTGGGGTACTATACACATCCGTGGACTCAGCTACTGCTGGCGGCCGGAGGTGGGTCATCACCAAGATGGGTACGCTTATGCTCTCAGCTCCACTCTCATTTCTCCCAGCCGACACGGCATCTGTTCCACTCTAGTCCCGTTTACTTCTGATTAGCCTATAACTTATAATTGCCCATGTCAATAATCAATACATGTTTTGATATGTTTTAAAGGATAGAATTTTCTCTTAAACATATTTCTTCTTCATGCAGTTATCTTAGACTTCTAAGAGGTCTGTGGACAGATTTTATAGAAACTCGATTCTTTAAAGTTGTTTCAAGCTTTATATTTATGTGCATAAGTACATTTTTATGAGAAGATGGAACACTGCATCTGAAAAGTAGAATCATATTTATTTCATCATTGATCTAAGCACCATTGATCTATAGAATTATCTAAGTCCTTTAACTGTACATGGAATGATTTCCTCCTATATAGTGGAAAGATAAATCTGCTTTGCAATATTGAATTTGAGCCTTTAATTTATTATAACAAAGAGGAAGCCCTCAATCTATCTTCAGTGTCTCACATTGCAAATTAATATTTACCTTTATTTTAATTGTACCACTTTTCTCTTTGCTGGGCAGCTTTAACTTCTAATTCCAAAAATAAGCTTTAAGAAAATCATGGGAGAAGGTAGGCTTGCCAAAAATTGTACTAAAGCTCCTATATTGATCAGTATGGCAGAAAACACCCAGCAAAACCAGGCTGTCCCCAGGTCACACGTTTTTCATCCAACAGTATGAAGAAACTTGGGGGAGGCTTTCTGTTTTCTGGGTCCAACCCTAAACTTATTCACAAGTAAAACTCCAGAAATCTTTCAACTAGACTTAAGATTAGGTCAAAGACAATTTGTTTTTCTGTGATTTGTTATATGATTTGAAAAATGTTTCAAAATGTGAGGCAGGCATAATTTTAGCAGGTAAAATCTATTCTAAAACAATATTTTGAGGACAGGAATTTGGTCTAACTTTGATTCTAGTTTTAATTTTCTATTTTAATTTAACTGATGTATGATAAATGCAGATATCCATAAGGACAGTGTACACTTTGACATATGTACACAGCATGCAATGATGAAATAACAGTGATTAACACATCTATCAATTAAAATGTTATCTCTTTTGTTGAAAGCATTCAAAATACTTCTCAGCTATTATTAAACATTCAACAAATTATTGTTCAACTATAGTTACCCTAACTTATCTTTAGTCCATGAATGAAGAAAAAGGAACTCTGTATCCAGACTTGGAATAGGATCACTCTCATTGGTTTGGTTTGAGGAGAGTGACACAAACATGCTGTTGGGGAGTGCATCCTACTGTGCCAGGCACGCACCGGGCCTTTCTGTGCATGAACTCCCTGAGTATTCACAAAACCCTAGAGTATAGGTTCTTGACATTTTATAAATGGGAGAAGAAATAACTGAGAAATTTAAATTAATAAGCTCTGAATCATGCACCTAAACTGTATCAAAGGACTTTGCCTAGCGTAGCTGACGCTTCAGCAGCACAGCACGCTTTCCTCACCACCTCCCCAAATTAAAGTACTGATACTCATTTATGTATTAATGTTGGTTGCCCATATTAACTTTTTGACTCTTATTTAGGATGAAAAAAAACCTTTTCCTATGGAATTAATAATTGAGTACAACTTGATCACAATTACAGTTTTCCCAAACTGTATTCTCTGAAGTTCAAAAGGAACTCATTTATGACATAGTACCACTGGGTGGCGCTATGAGTCTGTATTCTAGTTTACTGAGCCATGATATCTTTTTCTTATACAGTAGTCTAGACAAGTGACACTGCTTTCATTTTTAAGAAATACCCTCGAGATAGCCTGAAATAGATCTGCCAGAATTCAAACAACATTCTTGTTTTTAATTTTGATTTTTTAAAACTTAACAGTGATCAGTTTTGAGTTCATTTCAGAAGACACATATTCGAACAAATAAATATTCTCTAATTAAAAATAAAAAGTCTCAGCCACTGCACCCACGTCTCTTGGCACACCGAACAGAAACAGAGAACAGAAGGAAGCCTGAGAATTGTCGTCAAGGTCAAATCAATGCAAAGTGAATTGGAAGGTTTAGAACTGTTTTCTTACAACTAGCGATTTGATTATTAATACACATCTAGCTTTATTCTGCAGAAAATACAAGGTTTTAGATCTATAAAAGTGGATAAGAAAAACAGAACTTACTGAGTACTGTGTGATATGAAAATATAGCTTTAAGTTACTTATACATAATTGCACATGTAATAATTATACTTTAATTATTACTGTAATCATTTTAATTCTTTACTTTTGTTTAATCATCTATAATTTACCTTAACTTATTGACTATTATGGATGTAAAAACAAATACTAAAAGTCCTTAGAGAGTTAACTATAAGTAAAGGATAATAAGAGAGAACATGTATAAATAACAATCCCCATTGCTATGATTTTATGTGTTTCAAAATTTATTAACCACATCTTGATATTTAACTGCATATTTCCTAGTAATATCTATGAATATCTCACAACTTTAACAAAATACTAAGAACGAATAAAGTTAAAGGAAAAATGAATGGCTGCTCTAGATGTTTAGTTCTGAGGATTACAATCTCCACTGAAGATCAAATGCCAGATGAACAAGCAATCAAGGCTGGCTGAAGTACGCGGGTACCGACCTCACCATGACTTTCACATTTTCATGTAGGCACAGACTTCACACTTAAAGTTGAAACATATATAGAAAATTGCTCACTGAATATCATCTTCCAAATATCTTCAGATATTTCAGGCTTAACATATTTAAAAATAAAGGCATTTTCCCATCCCTGAATCTGCTGCACCCCTTACAGCCTCACCTGATTTCTTCCTGCGATCCAAGTCCTGTGGAGTGGTACTACCATTCACCCAGCTGTGCAAGCTGGAAGCCTGGCAGTCACTGCCTCCTCTCCTTGTTTTCTACTCCTGTTATTCCTGTTTCCTCGGTTATTTGTGCTGGAACTGCAAGTCTCCCACAAGCTGCCTTCACCTCTTCATGCCCAGGGCCGAAGATCTACATCAAGCCTTCATCCTCTCCCTCTTAGGGCTAGACTTTCCTCTCTTGTTGCAACTTCTCCGTAGTCCTCCAGATTGTTTCCAGAAGTAATCATGAAAGTATAATTGAGCTACAAGCCTATTAAGAATTTTCTAGTAGCTGATCTTAGCTTAGGAGAAAATATGCTTTCATGTTATATAAGGGAAGCCCCGAGTAGATGTCCAACATCTCATAGGACATTGATGTGTTGAAATTTCTACTACAGATATATAACCACCAGAAAAGTATTCAACAAATTTTTGTCAATTAATAAGTGACAATGTGATTTGTTAGCTAGTGAATTCCTAGCTAACAGTCCTTCTAACTGCCATTTCAGCATTAGAGCTTTCTTCTTTGAGTCTTGACAGTTTTTCTGAGCTCATGATTCCTCAGAAATGTAGGAGTTAGTATATGTGGAAAGATTTGGAAGTGGTAAGCTTTATTAGTTCATGTATTTATTTTTGGTTAGTCAACTGAGGGTCTGGAGTATGCAAAAATAGACAGTATTTCAAATCTGGGATGTGTCCAGAGCATGCTGCCGATACCCTTGACTTTCTTCACAGGCTATTTTGGGACTTTTTCTGAAAGAACTCTGTGTAATTCTGATTGCCTCAGACCACTGGATAACCTTGGGTAAGTTATTCTACTTCAGCTTCTCGTAAGCAAAGTTAAAATAGCAACATTAACCTACCCCCCACAGGCATGTTAATAAGTACATTTTTCCCCAAAGTGCAATGTACAAATTTTCATAGTCATAAGGCTACAATAATAGTTAATTGTCCCTGGTTTTCCTTATTTACTGCTCACTCAAGCAAAAGATGTTACTGAAGGGACTGAGGGGAGAAAGTTGCAGAATATGCTGATGTACTAATAAGCTGCTAAGATTAAAAAACAAGTAATGAGGATTGCAGAGGCCCTTCTGATTTCCATCCCATCTAATCATTGGAGATTGTATTGCAAACTAATTTTCTTATCTCTTATCTCTAAGTCAGCTTCTCTGCCAAGGACTTAAGGACTCAATTCATCATCTCCTTCAGCAGGTGCCTTGGCTGCCAGTGTGCCTTGGCTCTGGACCTACCCAGCTGATTTAGAGCAAAATTGATCCTGACTCGCAAGACTTGTGCTGTGGGTTTTACATGCAAATGTCTAAATGCTGAAGTAACAGCACAACATTTCTACTACACATATGCAACTTGAGTTCTTCCAGTGTTTCCTGCTGGATGATAAATACTATCTTTCTAATCAGTCAAAGGCATAAAGCTGCATAAGATCCTCTTGGACTCCCTAGACAGGTCAAAGAAAGTTTTTGAATATTTCTCTAGAAGTCAAGGCTGCTGACTAAGGCATACATTCTGGCTGATCTGGCTCTGTCATTTCAATATTCTTCTAGTTCCATTAATAGAACTACTACACTGACTGATTCTGCACTTGAAAAGCAGAAAAACAAATCAGACAGTGTGCTGAGCTCCTCAGTGGGGATGAATTACCATAGAATGAGAAGTATTAGAAAGTACAGAACACAGGATGTTAAAGTAGTTTTCACATTCTTGTTTTATTTTTTTAAAGTGTAACTAAGTATTGTGTCTTGAGTTCAATTTTAAAACAGATTTATGCCTCTCAAGCAACTTGTCTAAGATTTTCCTTTTCAGCTCAGGAGTAGCTTCCTAACACAATGATTCTGTTTCTTGACATCTTATTTCTAAGTCATATTTAGAGTATTGTAAGCATCATTTGGTTGCTTTTGTTTTTTTGCAAATGGATTGAAACTCATACTGATTTGGAATCATTATCATTTGAACTTGCAGATACTAGAGATGATACAAATGGTGATTTTGCAAATGAGATGACCTCAAACTGAATGGGTTTGTTCATCACCTACTTCTAAGACTCAGTGGCTGCCGCTGTGTAGCAGAGGAAGTTCTGACTTTACTGCATATGCTGTACATGATCATTCAAGATCTGGTTTCTATGAGCCTCTTCAATCTCCCATCTCAGCACTATTTATTTTACCTAAACTGCACTATGATCAATTCCAGAAATTGGCTATGAATGTGGAGTAGGTAACTGTGTCGATCTGCATAAGAAAGGCTGCACTAAACTGGATAGGCATAGTTTGCAATGTGGGTAAACGGATTTACTAAAGACAAGACCCCACCTGGGTGTGAGAGGGGCCAACTAGTAGGCTGTTACTTGAAAGTGATAAAAAGGAAACAGAGAAGGGAGGCTCCCTTCTGTTCCTGCAGAGGAACTCCAGTCTTCATGTGCATCTTGGATATTGTCTCCTGGAGCCAAGCACAGATCCTGCAGCATCCAGCCAGACCCTTCGGCCTTCAGACACAGGCTCCTGTGGGACACTACACTAAGCTCCAGGCTTTCAACTGGACCCTTTGAATCTCCATCTTAGGGAAGGCTTTTGGCGGTACTTTTCCACATCTGACTCTATGAGTGGCCATTGTAAGTCAGTCTTGTAAATTCTTACATATTTGTGTATCTTGGGTTAAATCAGTTTCTATTGAAAGCACTGACTGATACCTACTGTCTCCTCTAGGATTTAAATTTTTTTAAAAAAAATCTGTGTTGTCCTATCTTATCAAACTCTTCTCACACTTTCTTAAACTTTATTATCTGTTTGTTCTTATTTTAGTTGCCATTTTCTTTAGGAAACTCTCTTTGATGCAGGACTGGAATAAGTGCACTATCACTTTAACTTTTCTTTGAAAAGCAGAATCACTGTCATATTGTTTTGTCATGTCACTTTTGCCTAGAGTATGAATTCTAAGAGCAGGAAACTATTAAATTAGTGTATTTCTGGACCCACAATGGTGGCACAGTATTAGAATGTATGAAACGTATGTCACAAATGGTCCATGAAAATGTTAACACTGAGGTGTCTGTGTGTAAAAATGCTTTAACACGAATGATAGGAATGATCTCTACTGCATGTCACAATTAGTGAACGACTTTAGGAAGGGATAGCTTAGGAAATTTAAGTTTTACAATTACACTAATAAGGGGGTTTAAAAAATCATCTTTGTTTTATAGCTGAAATATAGAAAGTAGAAATTCAGGGGCTGGAGATATTGCTCAGCGTTTTCAATAGAAACTGATTTAACCCAAGATACACAATATTGTTCTGGAGCTTGCCTAGCAAGTACAAAGTCCTTAGTTCGAACCCTGGTAACCACATAACACAGGGCCAAGCAGAGGGGCTCATGCCTATAATCTCAGGACTCACAAAGCTGAGGCAAGAGGATTGCCTGGAGTTTAAGGCTAACCTGGGGGTGGGGCTGAACAGTGAGTTCAGGGCCAGCCTGAACTACAAAGTGAGACCTGGTCTCAAAAAACTAAAAATAAAATAAAATAAAAAAGAAAGAAATTGAATAAAATGAAAATCTAAGGTTAGATGATAAGTTGGTATTAATATATTTGCATTTGTTTTGGTAGAGAAACAGAATTGTTTTAGTTGTTTGGAGGTGAGAAGATAGTGTTGTTTTGTGAATGACCTTACAAGAACATGAATTAGTATTCCACAGAATGACATTGTCTTTTTGCTATTTTTATCCCTTTATTCCACCTGTATCTAATTTTTCTGCTTACAAATGTGGACATAGTCTCTCTTCTCAACCATGTGAAGGCAGTTTCTCAAGTCTGCCACAATCCTGTCCTCTCCTGGTGGCCTATTACCATGTGGACTATCCGAAACTAGTGACTGCAGAGTGAATACGGCACAGTTCAGGCCAGGCCCTGCATTGTCCTTGTGAATAATTCATTAGGATTGCCACTGGCTCAGTAACATCCTTCTCCCACTGATTACTCACTTTTATCCACCCATTTATCTTCTTTAAAGATTTTGTTTCCTTTCAAATACTTGTCTCCAATTTTCCTATTTAAACCTGTATTTTGCCCCTGGCTTTGAGGTTTTGGATACACTCTTTTCTACCAATACCAATGTCAACCACAAATTCCCAGTACAATCTAAGTTTAAAACCTAAAATTACTCTCACTAGTGAGACATAACCGAATGTTACAACGTTAGGTTTTGACATCAACAGCAGTGTATGGGCTAATGAAAATTAGTGCTCGGGGTAACTATTGTGACTCTGTAGTGGAGACTGCTTTCATGGGATGATAATTTCCAGTCTTCCCTTGGCAAGGACGGCTGAACAGTTCAATTTACACAGCTAAAATTCTACATCGATTAAAGTTATTTGGCATGGAAACATTTGACTACTTACATTAAAAATTGTATATACATATATTCTACAGCCAGTGTGAGTTTTTCTTTGCATTTCTTTTGATTATAGATGAGTGAAATGGAGGTGAAAAGAACAAGAGTTGCTTTGTCACGTGTGCTTCATGTTTTTAAACGTGCTAATCATGATTATTATGGTTTGGGTCCCACTGTCTTTTGTCATTCACTGAGTTTCTAACTTTGTAATTTTAATAGCAAGGAATATGAGTAGTAAGAAAACCACTACTTGACAATATCTGAGCTCATTCTTGGTAACTTATTTTTGAAGATGGGAACCACTTTGCCAGAGTCTGATGTACTACAGGATTTTGAAAAATCAGGGCAAGTTGATTAAGTTTCTTGACTAATTTCCCTAATTGCCTACGGTATTTGTCACTCAGTTCCATTGCTTAATATATGCTTATGTTTCCCAGGTATTTTCTCACTTATTCTTTGTAGGTAGCAATTTTTACAAAGTCTTCATGAGTTCCTAATTGTTGAAATTTGTCTTCTTCATTATACTCGCTAAAGACCAATTTTAAAAATGACTTCATTTTCTCTGCTACTTTAGAGCTTTTATTACATCTTATCTCTTTTGTTTATTACAGAATTTAAATTATTCCAATATATTTTGCCTTTAGTTTTAGGAACAGCTAAAATATCCTTTGTGTGTGTTTAGCATAATCCATACTAACTAAAATTAAGCATTTCCAGAAAGAAGACTATTTATTTTTCTTTTTCAAAAATGTTATGCAGTCACATTTCATCTACAACTTGTTAAATAAGGAATTCATTAAACTAGTTTGGCTGCCAAAGCTGTAACTCAATCAGCTTTCATTTTAAACATATCTTAATGCCCATTAATCTACCTGGTTTATTCAAAGATTCACTAGGATCTTTCATCACCCTGCTCAGAAAATCCAGTCTTGTGCCACATCTTAATTCTTTAAATGTAATTTAGATAATTTTTATTTTGATGAGACTATCTTACTGTTTTGTATTTTAGATATTTTTTACCTGTAACTTTAGTCTCTGTCTTCTTTCTTTTTAAAATTGACACCTAAAATTGTATGTATCTAAGAGGTACTATGGAATGTTTAAAATCCTTTTTTCAGGGCTTTTTTTGAAATGTACCATGTATTAATTACTTATAGTCACCCCAGTATGCAAAAAGAATATCAGAATCTTCTTTATAAAGATACAAACACACACACACACATACACACACTTGAATCCAGGGCCTTTCCCAGCCTTTAATATATATATGTATATATATATATATGTGTGTGTGTGTGTGTATGCATATGTATATGTATATATATGTATATATATACACACATATATATTTAATATATATATACATATATATACGCATGTATATATATATGTGTATATATATATATATATATATATACACACACACACACACACACACACACACATAAAATGCAAATCTTTATTGGTACATTATACATACACATCACAATTGCATTCAACAATGGGAATTTGTACCAGGATATGACCAGCCCTTTATTTATTTTTGATTTTTATTATTTTTTTTGAGATAGGGTCTTGCTTTTAGTTCAGGTTAGCCCTGAGCTCAGCCTCAAACTCACATCCCAGCCTCCTGCCTCTGCCTCCCAAGTGCTGGGATTACAGGCATGAGCCACCATGCCCAGCACTATGGTATGTGGCACTGGTTGCTACTGGGTGTGAGTCTCCACACCCAGTACTGTATGTGGTTACTGGGGGATCGAACCCAGGCCCTTGCACTTGCAAGACAGGAACTGGAGCCATTCAAGTAAATCCCTGGCCCCAGCCCTTTATATTTTCGAGGCAGAGTCTTACTAAGTTTTCTCAGTGGGACTTGAACTTGCTGTACTCACACCTCACCCTCTCAAAGCCCTAAGACTACGAGTCTGGGACACAGTGAGGAAAACTAGAACTTCTGTCTATCCCAATCTGTTAATTTAAATACTGATTCCTCATGAATTCTTATATAAAATAAAAATATCTTATATTTAATAGATATCCAGAAAATACTGTTTCTATGTATCGTCTTCTATGACTGGCATGTGGAGAGGGCAGAGTCAAAGTTACCTTCAGGGCTGTGGACTCCAGAAGTATGTGCAGGCCTGCTTCCCAAGGGGCTCCCAGGGGCCCTGCAACAGAGCCACAAACAGTGAGGACATCAGCCATCTAAAGACCTGCGCCACACGTAATTACTACAGAGCATCCTCGTGCCTTGGTGGTTTTTACCTCTCGTTTGTTTATGAAAAGGAGTTTGGGCCGCTCTGTTCCATTCATCCAGTTCAAGACTACTGCTTTGCTTGACTGGACAAACCCCCGCTCCTGGGTCCTGATTTCCCCTCTGTTTGGCTGTAAGTCAAATGGGTGTCCCACTCATGTCGGTCCTGGGACCCAGGGCTCAGTGCTCCTTCCTTCTCTCCCTCCTCCACCCTCCCGCAGCCCCTGGCTGGCCGCGTCCACCCAGCTCCTCCATCTGGCTCAGCAGATTCTGCTTCTCTCACAGTTTCTCTCAGAATTGACAGTTTCCCTCAAAACAAACCCCAAAGCCCCACGCTACACACAAAACAAACAAACACAGCAGCTAGTGTTTTCCTCCACAGACAGCCTGCAAACGTGCCAGCCGGGCACCAGCTTCCCTCCTGCTGGGGCCTGTGGAGGCTCTGGGTGTCCTGGCTGGCGGGTGGCACAGGAGCCATTCCACTCCCCTGTGAGGCCTCACTCCCTCCCCAAACCTTCCCTCCACATACGATCTCAACAGTTGCTCAGAACACAGGATTTAGTTTAAAACACCACTGCAACATGCTTCCTTTTGGTGTCACAGGCACTTCTGACTTGCCTCTCAGCCCCATTCCTAAGCCTGGCACAGTCCCAAGGACACTGTGGTTACAGAGTCTCAACCAGGTCCTTGGAAGTAAGGCTCTTGACCCAAGGTGTGTTTCTGCCTTTGCCCCGTGTCACCTGTGGTGGCTTTGGGCACTCTCTCCCTTCTGTGCAGCTGCTGGAGTCGTGGTCTCCGAGCAGGTGTCGGTTCTAGTGATTGACTTGGGAAGAGTTTTCCTGCTTCGATGTCCCGTGTCTGTGTCCAGACAGCCATGTCTCTCTGCCATTCTCCTCACTCATTTCAGACTTCCAAATCAGATGGTCTGTGATGATCTGATAATTATTGTTTGGCTTCCATGTGCACCTTTCCACTTTGCTTCCAAACTGTGACACAGGAATGCTCAGTTTTTACCCAACTGTTTGATGTCATTTTACACTCATTTATGTCACTTCAGAGATACTTGTCTTGGGAGCTGAAAATCTTTACATGGAGGCGGTGAGTCTCCTGGCCTTCCTTCTGAGGTGTGTGGTTTCACTATCATTTGGACTCAGGTCACCTGTTCGTGAGGCCAGTGCTTTGGGTCTCCCTGCTTTTCACCCAGAATTGGAGCAATTGGTGATGGGGCTGTGCTCCCCTAACTGTGGAGAATGACTAGCTGTGTGGCCTGGGAAATTCTATATAATTATTTGACAATAAATCACAAGCCAAGAGTGCTGGAGAGAGAGAGACTTTTTTGAGTGCTGTTAATATCTTATAATGGCTAGCAGATGTATTATTTCCATAGATACCACAGAGCAGAAAGTAGGTTAAGAACTCTTTTATGTACATACTAGATATTAATGTTGTTCCAAAACAGGGAAACATTATTGATGACAAAAAATAAAGTGGTATAAGATGTAGAGGTTAATGCTCCTGATAATGCAGTGGATTCTTCAGAGAAAATATAACCTTCCGTAGGTGGTAGGGGAAAATACTGAAGCATTCCTAAAATATGTTGCCTTGGAAAAATACATATGTCAGGCAGGTATGAGGAGATGTGATGATCTTTGAGGGGTGGCTGTACAGACAGGCTGATTTTGATTGCCAGCAATTCTAGTCTTCTCTCATCTGTACACTCACAGCACCATATCACCATCACTAGAAAACCCTGGGGTTGTCCGTGGTCCAAGACAGATGGGAGCCAAAATTGATCTCTTAAACCCATAAAGACTCTGGTGCACACCTCACTACTCTCTTTTCTCTCTGTTGGGGAAAGTTTAACTCTGGGGACAGTCTCTGACTCATTGTGAGTTTTCTTCCAGGTCAGCATACTTGCACCTTGGGTTTGCAAAGAAATCATCATGTGTCTGGAGGCCAAGGGCACCTTAGGTGTTTAAGCAGTGGGTACTGGAGTGTATCATGCTGATGAAGAAAGGTCACTCTTTCTCTCCCATATCTAGAGCTTTTGCCAGGCCAAAAATTACAAAGTCTTTAAGTCATTGTAACACCTACCACTTCCAATAACCTGTGCCAGCAGTGAAAAGTATAACAAAAGGACAGGTGATCCTTGGACACTGAGTATGCTTTTCATTTTCTCTCCTTGAATGGGAGCCAGCCAAACTAAGTCCATGGATTTGGTGAAACTCTAATGAAGAAAGAAAGACATTTTCTAAAAGAGGAAATTGAGATTGAGAGAAATTGAATCCGAATGGTAGAAGGGCTCAAGACATAACAATAGCAGCATCATCAAAATGATTTTGCTCCTATTTTTCTTACTCTGTGAAACTTGCCAAAAATATCAGAGTATGTTCTAGCCTACAGAATTCTTATTTCAATACCATGTCCTGTCTTATTCAGACAGTCAACATGAATTTAAGTTCATCTAGACCCGCCTTACCAAAATCCTGTTCATCTCTATCAGCAAATGACACTGATGGTTCTCTCTTCTCACCAATTCTGGAAAGTAGAAATGGTGGAAAGAAAAAATGGAAGCTTTTGTCACTGCTGTTGAGTCCATTCTTTGGCTCTGTCTTTTATCTCAGAGGTCATCTGTCCACCCTCCGCAGTTCTAGGCTTGTGCGTTCTCAGAGTAAAGTCTACAGAGCTGGTGATGTGCTTTTTCCCCGACAGTCTTAGAAAAAACTTCTACAATCAAATAACCATGACTTGGCCATTTCAACATCCTTTAAACCACCGACATGAATGGATAAATTCTTTGCTCTGATTATTTGGACAAGAATCCTCAGCATTGCACAGATGACTAAAATGAGATAAATTTGATTTTCTCTCATTTCCTTGGCTGCTCTGGCATTGACAATGATATAATTATTAGAAGCATCTGGTGCTTGTTCTTACATGATTTAAAATGAGGGACATGTGGAAGAATGTGAGAAAACCATGTCAAATAAGTGTGGGCTTGTGAATTCTTTGCAAAACATGTGGGAGAATTTCATTCAGTGATTTTTCAAATGGCAGCAATCTATCCCAGTAATACTGGGGTGTAAAGATGTGTGAAAATCATCCTCTCTTGAATCCAGAATTACATCACCTTCCTCACCTGTTTCCTTATTGTCCTCTACTTCTGTGAGAATAAAAAATGGGAGTACAAAAATCATTTCCATTCTGCTGTTTACACTGGGGAAATTGGACAATGATCTATTGATAAGAGGAAACTCTAGGAAAAAGGATTTAATGTCCCCAGCTTCTCACTGATGATTATACGTATTATTCATTGAATCCTGATCATGTTTTTCATTCTATACCACTTCTCCATATTGAATAAAGAAGTACAATTAAAGAAATAATTTTATAGATATAATAAAATAAAAGACAAAATTTTACAGATAATTTTATAGATATATTAAAATAAAAGAGAAAACAAAATATAACCTTACTTAGGAGAAATATGAACTCAGAAGTTAAAAGCCAGTCACTGGGGCCTCAGCCCTCGAGGCCAGTGGCTGGCTTTGATGGTCTCGCCTCTGTTTGCTCTGCCCCAGGCTGAGAATGAGGAGGCTTTTGAAAACTTCTCTTCACACCAGGCACATCTGTCTGCCCGAGGGCCCCATGTCCTGTGGAAGCAGCTCTGACAGGCTTCTCTTATCTGCTCACTAGCAGAAGGGGACACCTCTTCGTTGCCTCTGGAGAAGACCTGTCATGGCAGCAGGTACCTCCTGCGAGGCTGCCTTGATGGGAACATGATTTGATTGTTCATCTGAAACTGAGATGCATTCGTGACAAGTGTCTTTCATATGCGAGTGGGGGGAGCAGAGGGACCTCACAGAAATGAAGATGTATTTTTCATGAGACTGTCCTTAGTGATTAAGTGCAAAGAGAAGCCTCACAGAAGGGTGTGCAAGAAGGGAACGTATGCTTTTTCTCTCTTCTGCACCCCTCACACAGAACAGAGGATGAATTAATTTCTGTCTTAGTCTGTCAGAAAATTAAAGATGCAGGGGACCCTGTAGGAACTTCAGGGTTCAGAAAAGGGAGCACAGAGGACAGGAAACAGGTAGTATGATACTAACTTGCTCTATGACCTTGCTAAAAACCTGTATTCTCTCAGGATCGGGTGTCACTTTTCATATAGTTAAATGATAAGATTTGATCAGACAACTGCTAAATCCCCTTCCAGCTATGATATTTTATATGTCCTTGGCTGGAGCTCAGTGTTCTTTTTATCATCATAATTAACATGTACTGTGGACTGTACTCCTACCTTTGCATATACTATTCCACTTTTGTCCTCACTTAAACTTTTCAAAGTCCAAATAGGTATTATCATTTTACAGATTAGCAGAATGTATTATAGAGAAGTCCTGTGGCTCATTCGTATTATTTAGTTGTGAAAAGGAAAGCCAAACTATGGAGCCAAGACTCTCTTGACTCCTGAATCTATGATATTTACCTGTAGAGAGGCAATTTCTCTGCCAATAGTAGATTAATTTGTCAAATTCATATGTTAGTTAATGCTCAGTTTCAATCAAATAAGTAAGAAATCAAGTGCACAATGATATTTTTGATCAGGAAGCCCTATCTGCCTTATTGATGTCCATTTGTTTATTTAATAAAAAGTATCTTTTTGTCATAGGGAATTGTATTACAATATTCCATGATTTGATAAAACAAGTTAAATTATATGAAGTAAGAAGTCTGTAGAAACAAAGTGACATATTGATAGTAATCAACAACCCATAGCTCTCTTCTCTTCTACCTTTTGGGTTGAACAAAACAAAGGTCCCAAGAAAGAAGCCGCTCTTTTGATATAGCCCCCTGAGCAATCCAAGTGGGTTTCCAATAATCTTATATTAAGATTTGTGAATGAAAAAGCCTTATGACTAGAAACAAATTCGGTCTGAGATCAAATATAGTCTAGACAAAGCTCTCAAATCAATGACAAATAATCTTCTAAGAGATTGTATTTATTCACTAAAAGCCCTAAGGGTGCATCTGGAATTTGTGGGAGGAAGCCAGAGATGTCAGCTCAATAAAATAAACAACTTTCTAATTTAAGCTCTTCTAAGAGGAATAAATGATCTTAGAAGATAGAGTTTTCTGTCATCCTAATTCTTCAGGCTGCTCAGGGAAGAAGAGTGCCTGCTTTGAGTGGCATACTCCTGAGACATGATAGCTCCTCTTTGAGCTAGAACTCTATACTTGGAGCTGCCGTGAATCTTCTAAGATTTAATGGATGCTAAGCTGGAGGCAGATACCTCAGAATGCATTTTTAGTTATTAACTCATTCACCTCATTTTTCTTTTGAGTCATTATATCAGGCTTTGGTCTAAGCACTAGGGATACAAGAAAAATAAAATATATCTCTTCCTTTTAATTGAGCTAAGAGCATAACAGAGGAGAAACATATGAAAGCAAAAATCAATGAAATATAACTGGTGGTATACAAGATTATGTAAGATAGAATGGAATGCAGATATCAATTTATGATTTAGCAGTGAGGGTAGTGCAGAGTAAGAAGAAAAAGCTAGCCAAAGCTGGGACCTAGAAACATAGAGAAAAGAATATCAAACAATAGTAGTCAATAGTAATACTTTACTGACCTACAGGTAATCTTGAATTTAGTTTCCATGGGTAGCAACAGAACGTTTCTAGCTTCAAAATGATATAATTTTGGAGATGCATTCTACAACTCTTAAATCACTACTCTTAATGTAATGCATTCTCTACAAAGATCTATAATATACGGCCATCACAAAAGCTGAGTAGGTTGCTGTTGTGGTCTCCTTCCAGGATGATAAGAAAGAAGAGCCTTCATAGATAAACTTTTCCTCTACCTCATTAACTTCTGAGAATCATTTTCTCTCTTTTTAGGTTGTAGGAGAGAGAGAGAGAGAGAGAGAGAGAGAGAGAGAGAGAGAAAGAGAGAGAGAGAGAGAGACAGTGAGAGAGAGAGAGAAAGAGAGGATTTCACTCTTGTTTGTTCAGCTTCCATTGTTCTCAGGGTGAAGCCAAGGCCTATAGGTTAGTTACAGGAAGCTACTTAGCAACTCAACTCTTTTTATTCACACATGCCAGTGTCAGGGCCACACCAAGGCCCTCACTGGCCAGCAGACCTGTCAGTTACTTTGAGAGGTCTAAGACTTGCTTGCTTTACTTTTCTTCTACCTAGAATATCCATCATTACTCTGCTCATTGGCTACAATGTGGAAGAAACTTCACTTTCTGACCATTCCCACCCTCCTCTAGAAATTACTAGTAATTATTCTAATTTCTGTATTCCTATAGTTATGCTAACCTCAACATCTAGTTCAAATATGTTTTTGCATTATTTCTGGCTTTTGCACTTCAGTTTTCATCTCCTGGAGGACTAGGCTTAAAACATTAATTTATGTATCTCCACTGTCTAATACAACTTGTCTAGTACAAATCTAGACAAGTTAGATATATTTGTGATATTAGTGAAAACCTCACTATATTTTCAAAGTATCTTTTTGGAATTGAAAACATCATCTAATAGCCCCACTGTCTTATCATGGAAAGATTATGAGTCTAATAAGCAAGATACTTGAACTACTTACTTAACAAGTGTCTGAAAGTGC
Organism: Petromus typicus; assembly: GCA_004026965.1. Classification (NCBI taxonomy): domain Eukaryota; kingdom Metazoa; phylum Chordata; class Mammalia; order Rodentia; family Petromuridae; genus Petromus; species Petromus typicus. The sequence continues at coordinate 39,482 of PVIR01011210.1, forward strand.
CCTGACTTGAAAAATAAAATATGAAATACTTTAATATTTCAGTTTCATTATGTTTAGTGTGAAGGAGATAATTTTAAAGGTCTCCATCAAGTGAAAGATTCTACAATCCTTAAAAGTGACAATGAAAATGTTAAATCAGGTCCACTGAAAGTTCTAGAACAACATGCAGAGTGGGTGTGAAAGTATGAGCTCTAGATTTGCATCCAACCTGCAGCTGACATGTTGTGGAACATTAGATAAATCCTTCAATATCTAATCTTTAGTACTATTAAAAGTAGCAATAAATTTATTGAAGACCTTTCTGAACATGTACTAAGATAAATCATTTAGAACAAGTTTTAAATTTAATCATGAATTTAATTCAACAGCACAAACACATTTACTGATTATGCCATAGCATAATCTTCAATAGATTACTACAGAAGAGAATGCAATCTTGCTCTATTGCTATAGTTTCCTGAGAAGCCTTCCTTCTTCCAGAGTAAAATTTAGAAAATTAAAATTTAAAATTTAAATTTGGCCACATGAATTAAATTTGCCTTGATTCCAAACTTCCAATGGCTTTCATTCATTTTGAATTTAGAATAAAGGCCCAAGTTCTTGGCTGGCCTATAGGAACCTGTGTAGTCTGACACTAGCTTCCTTTTTCAATTCTTTCTTTGTTGTTCCCACTTCTATAGTCCAGGACAACTGACTTGCTGATGTCTCATTGAATGAGCTCATCTTGAATGGGTCTTTATGCTGGGTGTGCCCTTGTATCTCGCTATACTTAAACTCCTCTCCTCATCCTTCTCTTTGTACAAATATCTTTGAGAAGCCCTTTCTCTGGCACCTTTGTCTTCACCTCATTCTATGAATGCTGTGTCTCTATCCATAGACACATTATTAGCTCATACAATATTATTAAACTTTAGAATAAGAGCCCTGTGTGATCTTTTGGAGTCAAATTGAGAAGACTAACAGTCTTTTACTGAAGAACTGTACACTTGTTCAAGGTTTTCCAGAAGAAAATTTTCTGATATAGCTGCCACTGATTCATTGAGCACTATTCAATGGGGATGGTGGAACTTCAGGTGATTTTTTTTTTTTTTGTATTCTGTAAAGAGAGGATATGGGGTGGATTGACAGGAGTATGGAATGGGGCTGCACTCTCTAAATGACATGCCAAAATAAAATGACCTGTTGGTCTGTGATCACCAAATTTTGCCTGCAAACAAGATTTTGTATCAGAGAGTATCAGAAACAAATGGAAATAACTTATAGATGTATTTCAGTAATGATAAGTGTAGACAGGTAGTTAGGAATTAAATCAACTGTTTTTGGAAATGCTTGAAATGAGTGTACTGGTCATATATTAATACACAATTTTCTAGCTTCCATTGTACCAATTAAAGTTAAGAATAAATGCAGGTGATTTTTAGTTAGTGGGTGTGTAGAGGCTAAGCAAGGAGCACACAAGTGATCTTGATAAGTCACCTGCCGTAGGTCATCTGTACCATGGAAAGATTCTACTCCATATTCAAACTAGCTTAAAAATATTTCTTGTTTATAATTTTCAAACATGGTTATATAAAATTTAAAATGAAAGCAAGAGGTAAAACTTTAGGAAAAAAACTGCTCGTGCTCAGTACTGTAAACAGTTTTTTCCCAAGTTTTAAACTCAAAAGACTCCCTACGCATGAAAGATCTGAGCTCCAGTGATAGGGTTAGATGCGTCCCTGAAAATAGCAATCTTTGCTTTCTTTCTAAAGCATTTAAAGCCTGGTGAGATGCACACAATGCACCTCTGAAAGAAGAAAACCATGAGCACTGTTCATTTTATAGATGAAGGGATGAGAATGTAGGTCATATAATATGAAAGCAGCACTGGCCTGATGAGTGGCCCAGTGAACAGAAGCCTAAGCTGTTTTTTCTTAATACAGAGTCGCTATTACTGTCACTGCGAAGATCTCCTTTGTATGAGTCCATCTGAGAATGGTTGGATAAGAAATATGCCAGAAAGAAGTCATAAACATAAAGAGTATTTTCTGTATGAACTGTAAAATGAAGAAAACATTCTTCACCAATAATGGTTGCTTTATACATTTCTGATAATCTCATTCCTATTAATGTTAAATATTCTTTGTGATGAATTACACTCAGGGAACTTATTTTCTAACTCTTCTTCATTCTTGGGATTATGCCTTCTGGGTTATAAAAAGAAGAAGAATTCACAAGATGCCCTTGAAAAGCAGCAGTTAAAACTGGTGGGATCAATGTTTTGTTTTGTTTTGTTTTTTTAGCGTTGAAATATGTGCAGGTTTTGCTGAAGTGAGTAGTGATCTTTGGGCGTTGTTTGGAAATACCAGAAGGATCATAGAATGATACAGAATTGATGTCTCCTGTGACTTCATCAGTGCTATAGTCATTTATGGATATTTATGTAATGCAAAACACTGTTACCTCTCTTGAGTTTATTAAAATATTTTTCTTAACTAAATCTACAAACATATCATATAATTTAATCCATGAATCTTGGATGTTTCAAAATCTAGAACAGTTCAGAAATAAAACAGGAGAGTTTTAATCTTAGGTTGTGTCCAGTTTCTGATATTTTTTAGAGATTTAAAAACTTTTCATTAGATTTCATCATACTAAACTTGGTATTTTTAAAAGCTGAAAGTTTGATTTCTTATTGAACATCCCTTAAATAGCAAAATAATTAGTTCAATTCAAACATGGGCTCTATAAATTTATTACTGTACATAAAATTGTGTCATGAGTGCAGACAGGTAATATATATATACAGAAAATAATCATTTTTTTTCTTTTTTAGGAGAGTGAAAAATCACTGAGAAATATGTCAGTAAAACCTGAGTGACTATATCAAAAGATCATTACTGGAAGAACAATAATAAATAACACACAGGCATTGTAAAAAGTCAGACATTTAAGGTATTCATCTGTATATTTACAACATTTATAAATTATTCATTCATAAAACACTTACTGAGTACCTAAGGGGAACCAGACATTGGAACAAACCCCGGCAAAGCAACACAGTGACAACAGTACTATTAATGATGATAGCAAGTACCATTTGTCAAGAGCCTTTTTGTGTCTCATGGTGTGTCAAGAATTATCAATTTTATCTTATCCCTATTGTAAACATAAATAACAGAAGACTAGAAAAAAGTAAGTCAATAGTACAAGTGTTTACGTGTCTTTTCAGAATATATAGCTAAAATATGATGCATTTGCCACAAAAGAGTTTCTACTCTATCATACTTCTCATATAAAAACCTAGAAACAAATATACATTGCTTTAAAAATCACAGGTTACAAAGACAATGAATTTAGACATGTATAAAATGTGTAGCAATGTCTATAATTTAGCAGTATGTATAACATAATAATATCGAAGAGAGGGGAAGGAGATTCTATCTGCTTGATGTGGTCCAATTACAGAGGAGAAGAAAATGTCCTTTTTGAGTGGGGAGTGTATGAGCCCCCTTTGTAATCACAAGCAGGGAAACATGCAAACAGAAAAAAATAGGAAGAGCAAAAGGTCATTGCATGAGAGAAAGTGGACATGGTTTAGTCAGCCTTTGAGCACACTGAATTTGTAGAAAAGACAGGAAACTCAGCTTGAATAGGCTGCCCCCCAGGGCATGAAGAAGAACAAAGGTGTCTTGCTAGTAACTTTACATTGTATTTTGCAAGCATTGAAGAGAAATTACATGTGAGTATTAACTCAACTGAGTTTACTAGGTGAATGATCATCATATTTGCTGTGTGGAGAAGGATTTATACTGGTACAAATCCCCATTATGGAGTGCAATCATGGTGTGTATATTTAATGTACCAAAAAGATTAAAAAAAAGAAAAAGCAAGGAGAGTAACATCCTAAATGAGAGAAGATGAGGCACTCAACAAAGATGGGCAAGTGCAGTCAAGGTAGGCCGGGCTGGAAACTTCCATGGCGTGAAATTGAATGGGCCCTGCTGTGAACCTGTGGAGGTGACAAAAACATGAGTCTGTCCTGAAGGAGCTCACTGTGTAGTGCAGTGAGGAGGGAATGGTGATTCCCCCAGTGGTGGAGGCCAGGAAGAGGTAGAGTCTTGTGAAATCAGATGGGAAAATGTTCATGACTTGCCTTTTCCTTATTGTGTTTGGGTGGCCATAACAGAGTGCCACAAATTGATGGATTAAACCACCTTTGTTTCTAAGGGTTTTGCAGGCTCAAGGCTAAGATCAGGGTGGTAGCATGCTGTGGTTCCTTTCAGACAGATTCAGAGATTTCTTCCTTGTAGAGTGATTCCAGAATATAGAGCTAAGGATGTCTTCTCCTCATGAGAGAACTGCAGGATGCAGTGACTCTTCCTGGAGGGATATGAAGCTCCAGGAAATGACCCTGGAAAGGGCTCCCGTGAGGCCAGCACCAAAGCAGCACACAGGTTGAGGGCATAAGACATTAGTTGTAGATTAAAAACACAAAACTAAACTGCAGAACATTCTTTAGTCAACAAGAAGTGGAACCTACAAGAGAATACGTCACTTGTTTTTGTGAATTTTTTTGATTGTACTCAACATATTTTTGAGACTAAATTTCTGCAATCTTTACATTATAACTGGGAAGTTTAGAAATCTATTGAAAAAAGTTAATCTCTAAGGTAGAGCACTGCATCTGAATAAGATCTAGGTAAAAAGAAAAAAAAATCAGGCAGAAATGGCTTTTAAGGAGTTGGGATCTTTACAGAGACAGAGACACAGTGAGGGGATGGAAACTTATCAAAGGGCTTTGAAGCCAAGACCATTGAATGATTTAGAGCCGCTTTTGTAATAGAGAAGTTTTTGGTGTTATTTTTTGGTTTGGACTAAGCTCTAAGGAATTTCCCTTTCTTTTATTTTTTTCCTTTATTTATTTATTTAGGAGGCATACAGCTCTTCCTTTCACCTTTTCTATTCCTCTCCTAATCAGAGAAGTCAACCAGCTGCTTTGAATATTTGTACTACTTATATGATTATTTGGTAAATATATTAGAATTATTGTAATTTTAAGTAAGGGTCATGTTTTCTTGAAAGAAATGATTATATACATACATATATATGTCCTTGAATTTATTACATTCAATACAGTACAATTATTTTATTCATCTTTAAATGTCATTCGCAGAGAAAACTAAAAGCAAATGCAGATGTCTAGGGAAACATACTGCCCTTAGTTTTCAAATTTTCAGTTAATTATACAACAAGGTTACTCTCCCAATTAGACAATGTCTTGGGACATAACCAGTCACTTTTAAAATACAAGCACACTTGAATTTTAAAATGTTAGTTTTGTAAAATGTGATGCTTTTCCATCTTTGGGCGAAGGAGGAAACACTGTAGGTCCATTGAGATATGGAAAGTGGTATTACATAAACCAGGTCAAGAGACTTTTGCAATCACAGCCACAGATACACATAAATATGTGAACACACACATACACAGATAAACATTCGTATACCTTTTAAATATTTTTATTTGAGTATTCTGTTGAATCACTGTTTTGACTTGTTTCGTTCGATGCTCTTCCTAGTTTTGGACGAGCAATAACTCCATTTGTGTATGTTTTTGAAGCAAAAGAGGATTCAATGGGAGCATCTTAATTGTTCTTTGCATTCTTAGGTTGGATGAAGAAGATATGGTGTTTCTGAGACTCGATACTTCTAAATATTTTAACATTTAATTCTTCCTAAAAGAAAACTATACCCTATAGACATTTAATTAAGCAAGCAGTGATTTTAAAAAGTTGCAACTAAAGTCTAAATATAATGAAAACACAAGAGTATAAATACATGTGTGATCTAGCTTGTTTTATCCAAACACAAATTTTAAACAAAGACTTTGGCCTCTTAACTCAGAAACTTTTCTCCAGCTACTTTTTTAACATTAATGAATTCATTAAAATACATCATATACTTTCAAAAATTACTTTATTTTAATGTTACTTCTGGAAATATTTACATTTAGCAATACAAATCACACTCTTCATTTAACCTGACAATGCTAGCTCAGGATTATGGAATACAGTATTAGTTTCTGTAAGAATGAATTGACTTCACTATGGAATAAGTTTTTCTTGGTATCAGCCCTGCAGAAATATATTGGTTACAGCCAAAATGTATGGCTATGCTTATGCTAAAACATACAGACATTATAAAACTGTATATTGGTTTCAGTAACAATGTATTCTTTCCAATGGATTCATGTGGCTTTCAGCAAGAATGTATTGATTTCATTAAAATGTGCTCCTTGAGATAAACAAAAATTCAGTTAAAATGCATTGGTTTCCGTTAAAGTTCATTGACTGAAGAGAAGAACATTATGCTGTTATTGGGTAGCCTCAGGGTTTGGTAAGTATTGAACAGAGAAGTATACATAAGTAATAATAAAGGCTGGGGAAAACAAAGACACTATAAACCATATAACTATATACATATTCAAAGAGCATTATTAGATTGAATTTCCTCACAGGCTCTAAGAGTTGGCTCAGGTACTTTACACAAAGTCACTTTGACCTCAGTGTATTCTGAATTCATTGGAACTCAAGTAAGTTCATACACAGAAACTCTATTTGTTCCTGGGCTTAAATTATTCCCCTGCGGGTTTCAGGCCCATGAGGATGTTCTTCATAACGGGTTTTATGGGAGTTTAAAATAATGTGAAAAGTTCCTACTCAAGTCTTTGTGACATGTGCATGTGTGTCTATGTGTGCTCACTTAAACAAAATATTTAATGACAAACTTTATCTACTAATTATAAGATTATTTAGTTATATGTTTACCATTTTGATGTTATATTTTCAAGAAATTTGTTAATTATATCTTAAGGTCCAAATTTATTGGCATAGAATGGTTAATAACACTACTGAATATTTTAAATTGTTTCATTTTCTATAGGAATGAGAAATTTATCAATTATAACTAAAATTTGTCCATGTAGAGGAACTTCTGTTGCTCTACATTTGAGAACAGAGGTCTCCTCTGTTCTGGTAGTTGCAAGATATGTCAGTAGTCAGTGGGTGGCCACACATTAGAATTATGAATTCGAAGGTCCCGTCTCAGATCAATCTAACTAGAATTGCTGAGAGTATTCTTATGTCAGGTGCGTCAAAAGATTTCTTCAAGTGATTCTAATATGCAATAAGGTTTGTGAAACATTGTATCCAAACTCTGATTGACTTCAGTTCTTACTTATTGGGGCCAGGAAAAGTCACTTTACCTCTAAGCACATAGCTACCTTTACAAGGTAGAAGGACGACTGAGGCTTTGCAACCGGAAGGGTTTCAGGAAGAAGGGAAGGTGGCAAATATATAAATTGGGAAGCAACTGAGATAATAGACAGGTATATTTTCTGGGATAGAAAAGAGGGCTATTTCACCAAAACATTTAGTTTTCTTCCTTCATCTAACAGTGGGATGCCCGAACTAATCACTTCTAGGATAATTTTGGCTCCTTTTTAGAAATGACCTTATTGGTACATTTTATACATATATTATGAACACATTCAATGTTGAGAATTTGTACCTGTACACAACACATCTTCTCATTTCCCCCCTTTCCCCTGCTCTCTCTACAGCCTCTACCCCCTATATACCTATGCTTTGTTGTCTTTTTTTTTACTATCAGATATTTTTGTCTGTATCAGGGAACACTTAACTGACATCATAGCCAGAAAAATTAACCAACTTCATAAACAGACAGGAGTGTACATAGATTAACATACATTGGATCTAATGTAGCTTTCTGTGGTCTAATAGCAAACAGTCTTTTCTGGCTCACCTTATATGTGATAAAGGCTCATATATCTGCTAGCTTAGCAAAGGTGGTGATCTCATTTTGGTCAGCACAAGTTTTGTAAGTTTATTGCTGAGTACAGGTGGTTTGAATTGTGAAACCTGTACCATGACAAGGGCTGGACTGATTGGCTTGTTTTTGGAGCTCTGTGTTCCACTTTCTTGGTTACATCTATGAATGGTGCCCTACTAGCCAGACATTAATCAACTTGGCTATCAGAGAAAGGAAACATCTCAACATACTAGATTAGAATATCCAAGTTTTTTTTTTTAAATTATCTTTATTGGTACATTAAATATACACATCATGATTGCGCTCCATAATGGGGATTTGTACCAGTATAAGACACAACTTAATTCTCATTTTTTCCCATAGCCCCACCCACCCTACCACCCCCCCATATATATAAAATTTGTTTCCTTACTTTTTTGTTACAATCTCAACATTGTCCCCTTTCAC